>DWHO01000003.1:0-46223 GCA_018247575.1 Eurytides lysithous rurik | reverse complement strand
TGTTACACGCTTCTCCATGACGGGTCTCGTCGATCCTTGGTAGGCTGCGATCGAGTTATGTAACCTGAACCGAAATTAACCCCGAGTGCACTTAACGACAAATATATTAACAGCTACTGAGAGACTACGGTAGGAGATTGGAAGGACTTGGCTGAAAGATCCTTTCAAACGTATCACAAAATCACACTATAATAATAGCAGCCGTTTATGGCAACTCAAAAAAAAATCGATTTTATTGAACTTACATTGGAAGTCACCTAGAGCCATATTACAACAGATATTGAAAAATTAAGTAAGTTAGATTTAATAAGGTCAATGATGAAATTCCTCGTATTCGTATTTAACATCTAGACAATGTTCATTATTTGCATACAATAGTTAACATATAAAAGCCTTCGGTGAAGTACCGCGATACGAGTAAACGAGCTTAATACAAACAAACTGAAACTTAGATTCATACATTTAAAGCATTTACATCCGATGAGAATATATTAATTCTCTTCCATCGATATAAGTATTACCTACCCATAACAATTAAGGTAATTGGGAAATGTTGGTATATTTTAATGAAACGTACTTTTCTTTTCTCTTTAGGCTGTTTTTCGATGGCAACGATTTGGCAGCCTGAGATCCGCTAGCATTAGTCCGAGTTAGGCGTAAATAACCAACAACTTGCCTACACCGCAGCCCCCGGGGCGCAGGCCCCGATTCCGTAACTGATGTAATTATCCAAAAGACGTCCGAGATGTCTGCGGTCTATTGAAATAGGTCTTTAGTCAAAGATATCTTAGAGTTTGACGTCT
This sequence comes from Eurytides lysithous rurik, assembly GCA_018247575.1. Lineage (NCBI taxonomy): Eukaryota > Metazoa > Arthropoda > Insecta > Lepidoptera > Papilionidae > Eurytides > Eurytides lysithous. The sequence continues at coordinate 45,420 of DWHO01000003.1, read as the reverse complement.
TGTTGAAAGCCCTATGCGATGGAAATTTAGAGACTTTCGCTTTCCAATATTCAACTGAAGAAACTTTTTGGCTGTCTGTGAAATATCTTGTTTCACAACATAAAACAGTTGAGAACAAACAAATTTTAGAGGATTGTAACAGTTTCAATTAGACTGAGTTTTGAGTAATTTTAAAAATCAATGAATTATAAATCTATATATATATATATATATATTGAAAAATAAAATATCTATATGAATAAAGTATATTCTATTTAAGATTTTAATCCCTAAAGCTTTGAACCTAACGTAATTAAACGTAAAACATGTACGAATGTAGAAAACGTTGTAGATGTTGTGTGTTCGTGGAAGTTGAAAGTTCGTATACTCCACCGAGCGTCGGTTAAAGGCTTGAGTCTTTTATACGTATTTATAAAGTAGGGTAAAAGCCACGTGACTATAGAGTAGGATAAAAGTTGGCAGTAGGCTAAATGTACAGTATACTAATATGGCAATTTCTTCGCAGTGGACGCAGAGCCTGGTGCGCTGGCGTTAGGCGCCCGGGGTTCCCTCGGACGAGCATTGCTGCACGGCCTACTGGCACCAGCGCCAGCTCCGCGCCACCATCACCTCTACACCGCACCAAACACCGGTGAGTGACGCATCAAATCTCAATCCGCTAGCATCTCCGCTGTGGAAACAAGTTTGTCTCCCACGAATGAAAAACTTGGGAAAGAACAATGACCTTTCAAAAAGGCGACGTAAAGTCGAAATGTTCTGCTAATAATTTTAATATACAATTTCCGTCGTTAAGGCTCAGTGGTAACTATGTCCTTGGGGCGAGAGATATTAAGCATATATAATATCAGGCGTACCGACAGTTAGTAATATTATAAAACTTAGCATCTGTGTTACCTACAATGTGCTATAAATTAAAGCAATTTACAACTGTGCAAACTCACGAAATGTCATGATATGATTAAATCATTGAAATGAGGGCTTGCTAAAAAGTTATACCATATCCATTCAGTCTATATTCAGCATGTTCAAAAACATAAATCGATGTTAGATTCATATATTGACAAAGCGTTAAAATGTCGCCATTTTGACTCCGAATATCATGATTGAATACATAAGAGAAAGCATTTAAGATCCGCGTATTCGCGACTCCCAGCAATGCCAACAAGCAACAAACTGCAAACCGTATTATACGCACCCTTTCGATGTATAATCTGGAGTATAAACGATTTAATGCCTCCATCGAAAGCGCTAAACTAGGAACTCTAACAAACGCTAGTAATTCGTAAACAATTATTCGGACATACAAAGCAGTTAAACGTGGCTGTTAAACGACCGAATTGCTTCTATCGCCGTCTGGCCGAAACCCATCGGGTCGTTTGTCAACCGTTATCTAAATAGGGTTTAGACCTAAGTCGCCGCCAATTATTATGTATACTCCGGTAACATAGCGGTGGTATATATATAGCTTCACTCGACTGTAACCACCAACATTAACATGCATGATGTTAATTTTTTTAAGTTTAATTTGTAATATTCTATCGTATGTAGTAATTTTTACGGTCTATTTAATTGAATTTGACATGTTTGTTATAAATTATTATCAAATAAAAAATGGATCCTTAACTAGTAAAATATTTAATCACAACACTGTATAAGAATTTGAACATGTAAAGGCTCAGGTATTGATTGACTCGCATATAACACTTGAAACTAAGCTTCAAAGCAGTAAATAGCCGAATTGGGCGGATAGGTCTGGGCGGTGGTAAATCCAGGTTTGAACGACGATAAAATTCGACCGACTGTAAGTGTCGCCATTCGCAACCGTGCGACAAGATCGCCGCCCGACTACGCACGCCATGAAATATTCATACGATGCGACGAGGAAGCTCGGGCAATCGATAGACCAGTCAGCTGATCCGCCCAATGTCACGACCGCCGCCAAGCCACCCTCGTCCCCACCCTGATGCCCCACGCACACGCCGGTAGCCACGCACACTTAGCTTCACACACGCGAAGACAAGTTGCGTGAGTCCGCCGAAACGACATTCATTTGTTAGTTGTGAGAATAAAAATAAACTCAATACGTCTGTTTTGAATACGGGGCCCCGCTTTTGTTCTTTATCCTTGACTTTGGAATGTCTAACATCGCCGAATCAAAACTTACATGTGTTTTAGATTGGGGGTAATGGATTACAGTAGGCGGATATAAACAGTTAACAACAACAGTGTTTTAAATTTAACTATTCACATTATCGGCACTGCGATTTCGAGCATTCATTGCGACTAATTAACTAGTAACGGATAACAAAGGATTAAAAGTTTCGTAATAAGCCAGAAAAACAGAGAAAGCAATTTTGGAACTTCGTCCTTAATAAATATCAACTTAGATTTAGTTAAGAAAAATACATTACTTAATTTTCATTCCTATAAAGAATCGAGTGGAGATAAATTTTAACGATACGAATCTGAAACTAGCTCTAGTTATTTGGCTTTCGGCCACTGCACTATCAGGTGACGTTATGTAAACGGTCCTCCCCAGATATTGGGGTTGCGTAAACCCTTTATTGACACGTGTCCAGATGCAAGGCTCCGAATGCTTTTATCGCGAAATGTGTCAACTCATTCGATAATTACGAGCGACCCACGGACTGGCGCGGGCGGATCGATTCACGTCACCTATCCTTTTATTTATTGCGAACAAACTAATAATAATACCGAAAAAGGGTTCCGATATACCCCATATATGCAATTCGAATGTGAATTTGATAGATCGAGTTATAAATCCCTCCAGCTATTGTGTTCTCCCGCATTGCCTTTGATCATGCCACGAGAAAACATTAGTAACTAAATGTAAATAATTAAGTAACGAATAACAGTGGTCAATTCCTGGCTCCAAGTTAGAGACTGTCAAGTTGATACAAACTTTTACAGTGTATACTTCCAAAAACTATTGAATGTTTATTTCGACGGGGTTATCAACGATTCGAATAAATAAGTAATTAGTTTCGAGCTATATAGACTTAGTTTATGAGCTAGCAACAAGTGCAGTCCTAGTCAATTTCAAATCACATCACATTTTTACGTAATTCGTTTGTTATAAGTCCTGCTTTGATCATGTGCTAGTTTTTCTTTATTGGGTTATGTTTTGACCCAAAAATAATCAGACATTACGTCGAAAGATCGTTCTTTCTTCCAGCAACACTGTCAGCTTTTAAAACTTGGAAATCCTAGTTGTATATGCTATAACAACGTACATAGGTAAAGGTCAAAAATTTGACTGGAAGGGCGAACCGAAAACTCCTCTTAAATATTCTGTTGTTTATATCGGCACCGTGCTTAGGGTTGAACCCCAGTCAGCCAAGCAAGCGACGCCCAACCGCCCACTTGGTCAGCGGGACCCGCTCAGTAATCCAAACACTCAACGTCCTAACCAAACAATGGTGCGGCAGATGTTTTCGCACGTTGCGTGGCAATGTTGCGCACATTTCGAACGAAATCCTTTCGCGTTTTTGTGCAAAAATGGGTTACGCTGCACCTTGCTGCGATGCGGGACACAATAGACGCTAATCTGCTCTGTTATACTCCCCCGCTAGGGCTGTCGACTGCGGCTCACTTTGTTACTTATTATTTCCTCCTGGGATGAAATTTTTTACCATATAACATTGCGGCAAGACTCAAGAGTTAAATTTATTCAATAAAGTTTACACTTCAATATTAACTATTTCACATAAAAATTTCAAGAATGTTTTTTTAATAAGTGACACAAAAACAGATTGCTTGAAGAAAGTTGCTTCAAAAGAATCATTTCCAAAATTGCTGTCACTTTTTTATTTCACCGATTTAACTGATAAACATTATGTTACAAATATGTTAAGTTTTGCGTAAAGTGTTGTGTTTTAGTATTACAAGCGATATTTATTACATAACAGTGGCAGCCCTGATTGTTCCCTCATATAGACGGCCGCATTTCCGGCGCTTTGGTACGGTCACGCGTGGGTGAGCAAACGCAACCCGACAATGGGTTCGATCCCGGCCATTCGCAACTCACCGTCTCTGCCCGGTTAATCTGTTCCACTTTCAATGAACGTCATTCATATTGAACGAACAAAAAAAAATGTCAATTACGTATTGCGACCGACACAAAAGATTAAGATAGCTTCATTTCGCAAACTAGAAACAGACCAAAAGATGAAATTTTAAAACAGTTGTTTTGGTAGAACGAAATATGCTTAAATCTATATCGATATTATTAAACTGAGGTCGTTTGACCACTGCTATTCGGTCTCACCAGGTGGTGATATTAAATAATAGCGGTATTCAGACGAAGCGCACACGAACTGTGAGTTCGAATTATGCGGATTAAAATTTGAATTATTTCTTTTTGGGGGTTACTTACGGCCAGATATCCCTGTAATGCAGTAATAGATATGAGGCAATGATACTCTCGACCTGATCTCCACCTGACCTGATTTAAAATGTCACATAATCTGAAGTGAAAAGGAAATAACGTTAGATAATACAGAGCAACGTGATAATAACTGATGTTAATCGAAATGATACAATGAATAATCGAATAATCAAAACGATTAACATTAATCGAAAAAATATTTCAACTGTTTTATAAATCCAAGCTAATCGTTAGTAGATTCGAAACATCGGATATTTAAGAATCATTTCATCGGTTAGCATTCGGGCGACATCGCACCACTCAAAGACTAACCCGTTCTCTGTTCCAACGGCGTGTCTAAATTATTCGGGGGTCTTTTTAGTAGAATTACCATCTTAAAGCGTCCACGACAAAGGACTTATCTTAATACGTGAGCCGTCCTTCTGCTCTCCAACAGCCTAGTTGACTACACTATTATTAAATTAGATCCTCGATCAGCTTTCGCGTTTAACAATGGACTCGATTAGTAGTAATGCTAAGATAAACGAAATACGAACTAGTTTAAACAACGACAAACGAATTGGTCGATATAGATGATTCGTAAACCATTGCAACAAAATTTATCAAATGGAGCATCCATTTGATAACATTTTGAACGAAATGAAATTGAACCAAAGCCACAGTAGATTTTTACATCAGTGTCGTCAGCTTTTTATCGCGCAACTTGTCATCGATTCGAATAATACGACCACGTTGTAAACAAGCCGACATTTCCGGTAATCGTCTAGCTTAGTCAGTGCTAGGCTGACGTATACACAATGGGACCGCATCGACCAACCTATAAGGCTATTCGAGGTGTAAACCGATTCGGGCGAGAGTAAAACCCGAATCGTTCGAGTATTTGCACAACAATCGCTGGAAGCGCTTCCCGTAACGAGCTACGTGTCGTTAATTTATCGCGGGCCCATTCGAGGGCCGCGATTGCACGTGGAGGGGCCCGGAGAGCCAACGGCGCTGGGCCCACCGCACGATTCATATGCAAAAATTAAGGTGAATCGACTGAGGGCGACCATTCGCATGGATTATGGTCTAACGCCGCTCCCGGCACAATGGCTATGGACAGCGGTCAGTCCATAAAGATGGTCAGATTAAAGGAGGGTGTCCGTCGCATCTTTGTGTCGCATTGTGACGTTTTACTAATGGGGACCGGTACGGCCCGAACGGCAGCGGTCCCCGGGGCCCGTTATTTATACTTAATTTATTATTTTGATACGCGGGATGAAAGGGTGAGCACAATGCCGCCGAATTCCGTGTTCCTGACCGTAGGCGACCCGTGCTTTGGTTACCGAAGCCCCCGGTTCGAACCCGAGCGCCTTGGGAAATGTTGTAAATATCTAAGTTCGTGCATAAGCCTGTTTGCTCCCTCTTAACGCTACTCGACTGGGAGAATTCAAATGAAATTCGGAATCGAGACTGTTTATATGATAGATACATATATTTGTTGTTGTTTCGTTACCAACTAAAGATACTTGAGTAAAAAATTTTATAATAATTAATAAACTTTCTCGTCTGCATAATTAAATGGTTAAATATACAGCAAACTTCAATTCACGTTACATATAATCGAAAAACCCTTTGTAAAACAAATTCGATTCGATTTAACTAACCGACTAACTAATGCAGATTAGTGAATGTAACAAAAAAAAAAACGTGGTGTGAAAGCCAAAACAAGTTGACTGTTAACCATAGACCAATGTATAATTTTGTCACGTCAACTACGCTTTATATGGCTGTTACTTTGCCGAGTACACCAATGAAACTATTGCCCTAACGACCTCATTTCGGTCGGCCTTCAAAAGTCCTGGATTAACAGGGAACTGTAATTACGCAGACAGACCGACAAAGCGTACTCCCGCAATAGCTACTACTTATACAAATATTCGCGGAAACCCGCAAACATTTATACGTTACTGGTGCTTACTATGTTACTTAGGTTAAATCATATACATGTTCAATATTTCGTAGACATGTATTAAATCTTTCAATTTGTTCGTAGAGTTTAAACAAAAGTCCTATAAAAACTATAATCAGGCAACATAGTTCATCATTTGAAGCAAAAAAAAAATATTCATTAAATATGTGTATGCATGTCTTAGGATACACCTTACATCGCAATTAGTTATAGCATCAATTGCAGAAATCAACTTTACAAATGTGACGATCCTAAATAAATGTTAAGGAAATTTCAAAAAAATTAACTTCTGCACGATTCAACTGTGCCGTATCACCGAATATATTTTCAAAAGGGCACAAACACTGCTTAACACGGTCGGTATCAAAACACGGGTGCACGTTAAAACAGTAATTATAATCTCGGCGCCATTGTGAGGAATTACACCGCTGCATTCTCAGTTTAAATGGTCAAAAGTGACCCCGGGGCCCGAGGTCCGCGCCGCTTCCCGGTTCCCATGGCCATTGTCCGTTGAAGGGTTGACAATGGCCACAAAGGGGTGTGGACAGCGCCCGCTCGCACCGGTCAAATGGCCACCAAAGCTGACCAGTCATAGACTCAATGGACGAGGAAACCCATGAAAGGCCCCGCTTTCTTCCTACCTCATAGTTGCACCATTTTTATTATTTAAACGTCGTCCGCTCGACCGTTACTCGTCAAAGTTTTTTTTGTATTTTAATAGGGCGCCGGACATGAGAACTTCTTTCGCCGCGGCTTAAATCAACCCGTACACGTATTGAAAGGTCTCTAGGAATCGCCGCAGGCAGACACCGCTATCCTTGCCGGGACGTCTTTAATGAAAACTATTTAATTATATTCAATTCCCGTACTTACAGACGAACTAAGAAACTCGTATGCATAAATTATGTGACATGAATCGCTCCTTTTATACGGACTTATAAAATCTTAATAATAGTCATGGTCAGAATGCAGTTGTAAATTTAAACGCAGCATCGTCTATCTCGCGTGAATCAACCCTAATGTAATTAGCAATGCAAAAACGCGCACCTCCCTGCACCGTCAACCCCGAAACATAGCGATCTGCATAATCGTAAATTACAAACGCCCTGCGCTTTTGCATGACAATCGCGAAACTGACCAACGACATGCATTCAAACAGGTTGGACGCAAGTGCATCGTCGTCTTCTAACGGTGGATCTCACACTCCCTTGGTCATCCGACCCCGGGATTAGCATCTACGCGGGGTTGCACGCGAATTATTATGCAACTCTTGCACTCGGATGACCGTTAGAAGCGACAAAGGATGCTGATTTATTTCAACGTCTCCTAAAGCAACGGCTTTTTCGTAAACTCGTGTGGGAAACTCTTTTTTTGCTACACATCATTGCAGCCAATGCTTACTATAAATAAATCATAATATGATACATTACACTTCCTTTACCAAGAAATAGGGAAATTCCAAATGCAATCTAGCATTTGGGTTTCCTCTTAGTTTTGTAATTTCGGCATTTTGCCGTGTCTCTTATGTTACATATATTTGTTTTCCTAAGCGTGCAACCTCCATGGTCCTTTTCGAATATGACGCAAGCGCCTTATCTCGTGGTGTGGTGCGCGCTAGGAATGGCATTGTTTGAGCCGAAGCAACGTTCGCGCGTCCCATACGACTGCAGTCACTTCTATTAATAAAATTACCGAGAAAGGGATTTTTAAACGCACTAACTATTGAGCACTCGATCCACTTACGAACAATATGCATTTGTCTATGGGGAAGAGATATTTAAAAAAAAAAGAAACACGGGAAATCTATTGTCATATTTGAAATATCGCGTGTCAGTTGATAATTTTATAATGTAATCATATCTACATTTGTTTCATGCGATATATATATCATTCTGTCACATTTTATTCATTTAAAAACACTCCCGTTTACATGTTTTTTTTTAAAATTATCAATGCAAGAGTTTTTTTTTTACTCATTTATGCTTCTTCTAAGCGATAAAGCGCCAATAGATCACTGTGATTTTGAGCAGAGGAAGTTTTTGGAAAGAAGAGTGACATTTGTTACTTTGTTGTTGTTACAGAATAAAAAAAATATATTAATACCACTAAACAGATTTGGATGAAATTTTGGTGTTGATGAAAAAAAAATTAAATTTTTAATGAAATTGATCGATTTTGGACGAAAAACACGTATGGTTTTAGTAAATGACATGGCTGAACGACTGTTATTAATTATGTCAAGCTTAACGCATGGCTTCCAAATAAGCTGACGATGTTAGTGTTTTCATCACATACACATTTTAGATATCTCTCCGAACCCAATTCTAAAGAAGATTATTATAAAAATAATAACAATAATAATAATAATTTTCATTTCGGACCGTGATCCATAAATATTAGATAACACAAACTAAAGTATTGTTTTAGTAAATCAAAAAATTAAGACACTTTTGAGAATAATAAAAATAAGAAAATGTATTCAGTAGCCTAGTGTTAGTTATTTATACAGATCTTATTTCCTTTACATATGTTGTACCTTTTGCACAGGCTCCCTGCCACCATCGCCGGCGGACAGCGGTGTGTCCGACGTGGAGTCATCCTCGTCGGGGGCGGGCTCGGCCGAAGAGCTCAAGGCCCGGCTGCAGCCCCCGCCCCCGGCGCCCTTCCACGCGCCCTTCCTACCCTTCTACCAACACCACCAAATCGCCACCTCCCTACAGCACCACGTCGCGGCGCATCCGAGGCCACCAGGTAAGATTAAGATTTCTCACTCTTAGGTTAAATATAAGATAAATGAAATCAGAAAAGAAGACTATGATGACCCGCTTATCGTAGTTGTTAAGGTATTGGCTTCGGCGTCACGAGTCGAGGGTCCGAGACCACCTGAGACAAATATATGAATTTCAAACATCAAATATAAATATTTGTCCCAGGTGAAACATAAAGTTTGTGAGACGCCCTTATAACACAGAAATTTCTCGCTTAAAATGAGGACAGAGTTCTTTTTTATGTTCTAGCATCCTAGTGTTTATATGAATACATTAAATATCTATCTAACAGCTTAGCGCTTACGATATTTTCTTATTCCAAATACGTAATAGTCTCGTTTAACTTACAGTTGCAGTTCATTTCTCAGACGATGTATGACTACGTACTTATATTTATATTTCTCTCTTTCTCATCACATTACAAAATGAAGTGTAACAATCGTTAAATTTAAGCGTTTATTTATTAACTAAGGTTGTGGTATATGTGGGAAATTTAACACAATTTAGTTTTGTCTGCAAGCGCGAAACCAGAGTGCGCGAGCTAGTGCAATATGATCACACATCCCACAACTCATTCCTCGTTATTTTTATTCGATACCCATCCGAACGTGCTCACACTCGATTAGTGATGGGCGAACGCGGGTTTTCCAATAGCGTGGACGGTAATTATTATCATTGTATCAGTATCTAGATAATCAACATCGATTTTAATTGTGATAAACCGATTCAAAGTTCGAAGAAACGTTTTTAAATATCAACAACGCGGTATGGCTGGCAGGCGCGTAAAAAAAAACTCGTAGGAACATTTGTAAATAGAATAACAATAGCGCTGCATTGTGGAGGCGCGCGGAGCGGTAGGTAGTCTGTAGGTGACCGCGGCGGTGAACGGCCGCACCCGGAAGGTCACCTTACGGACTCCTTACGCGCGGGGAATTCGGGAAAAACGAGACGACTCCGTTGCCCGGTGGCATCGAATCATCAATATTTATAATGGCAATCGATCAAGAAAGCTGATCACCGATTGTCCGTTCGTATGTCATGAACGCTTCTGAACAGTTTGTTTATATAAGATTTTAGGAAAAAACGACACTTCAAGTCGTCGTTCGTTAAATGATTTTATTAATTAACTAAATTATTATAGTCGATCAATCCACTTTTCTGATGATGTCGATCTTTGAAAATACACCAAATTTATGCACGATCAATGATTAATATGCAAATTATATCATATACTTTAAGTCTCAATTGGCTAAGGCAGATAAATAATTGTTTCGCATTAGGTGTAACAATAGATAATTACGGCGTTCCCGAAAAAGTATTTGCACTGTGAGCGTAGTAAAGGCAACTATTTCAAGTTACGACTAAAGAAAGTACCACAGACAACGCACTCACCTCGTCTCTAACTGGGATAATAGGTAAGCACTGCAGTGAGTTAAAAAATCGCGTGCGACATCGATATTCGGGCGCACGAACGTCCCGCGTCTACTTCCGGGGGCGTGTTTACTGCACTGGAGCCGAGCCAGTTGGCCATCCTCCCCAAGTCCCGAAATCGTCTCATCAAATGCACAAATTATTCACGCACCGGGCAATATTTCGCCGTGCGTCCAACGCGATCTGTACAAGAAAACAACCGCGCCGCCGCCTCTGTCTTCTTACGCGCTGCTTTATAAACAACACGATAATTTCCGAGACCGAATTAGCCCTCGCCCCGGTACACTTTAAAAACACTCCAATACATTTCGTCGCTAATCTTTTTATCGCCGCTAAATGCCGAAATTAATTCGCATTTTCGCAATTTTGCGTTCATTAAACTCCCAAATGCGGATGACGATGTGACGTCCTTCGTGAATATGAACGTTAAAATATCAAATTGTTCGCGTGAAAGATCGAGACGGACGCGAAAAAAAAAGATCACTCGAAAACTGGCTTTAGATCAAAAAAAATAGGGAATTTTAAATTGACGTGCACCAATTAACACGATATAGCTGGATTGTTTTCCAGATAAAAGCATTAGTAGGTGTTTTCTTGATATTAATTACGTTTTCGTTTTTTTTTTTTTTACAAAAGCCAATACCGCAGACTAAGGAAATAATACTATTTATGATTTATCTCGTAAAAATTTGGACGTTGATGGCGTATCAATCGATGCATCGGGCGCCCTACGCGCCACTCCTCAGCTATTTGACATTGCACAAGGTCAGTGCTCCGAATATAAAGATGCAAAAAGCGGCGGACGGGGGAGCGTCGTATGCGAGACGCGTCCCGCCGACGGCGGACGCATGCGAAGTGACCACTTTCGATTGTGATTGTGTCGCATTTGAAAAAAAAACGCCTTCTAGGCATGCCGCCGCGGGATTCCGCCAACTCCTTTGTCTCTATTGGGACTAATCGAATGATATGCAAGCGGCGAACGCGCCCCGCCATCTTGCTGACGTCACCGGGGAAGCATTCGAAAAAGGAACTCGCTGTGTAGCGTCGGTTATTAACTCACAGTAGGTAACACTCGTTCAATATAACAGCTCTATTGTTTCCGTTAACATAACTTCTGTTCACCACTTTGAAGCATATTGTTCTGTTGGAACAATCAAATATATATATAGACCTCCACCGCAACTTATTAATTAATTTCCTCAAATTCCTGTTTAATATCCTCTTCGCCAATGTTTAACGCACAAGATCAACCCCCATTTAATAAACGCCATGAAAACAAGTTTAACAAAATGTTACATAACAAAATGATCACAGATTAATAATGATAAAAAACAATATTATGGGTTAAATCGTGTCAACACATACTAGCGAGAGAAGCATTCGGCGATTCTCTAATGGGCGTAAGGAGTGGTAAAACATCATTCATCGGAGCGGTGCTTTGTGACCTAACATAACAATGTTTCACTACCTTTAAATTATTTTTTTCGCCATCTGCGCCACCCATAACTCCTCGCAGGTCGACCATAAATACTATTTTATTGCGCGATAACCGTAGTTTCCGTAAGGCGTGCAAAAACTATTAAAAAGCAACTCATATTTATTAGGACATATTTCTTCCTAAGCCCGATAAGATACTGATATATTCAAGAAAAGTTATATTAGGACCCCGGATCCCGGCAATACACGTAATATTTCTACTTCATCTAATTAAACAACTTTCTACTAATGTTAATCACTAATAACATTTGTAGAAAGTTCTTTAATAAACAGCATAGAACTTTTGTCCCATTGTCTATTTTTTAATAATATATTTAAAGTGTAAAAGCTTTAACATCGTTTTCTACATTAAAATAGATGGTATCATACGAAGATAACAGTATTCCTAAATGAACACTCTTATATAATGAGCGTGATAATGGACTAGAGCTTACAATAATATGCGAGGAGTAAACATTATTGAATGAATGCTCAAAAAACAACTTATGTATACAAAGGTGATCTACATAAAAACTGTATTAATTGGAATTCATATTGTTTTAATTATGAGAATAATAAATAGTTATGACCTCACGGCCGGTAATGTCTCATGATCTCTACGCACAATAAACCACGATACAATTATGCATCGTCCGCATGTGTTTTCCCCTTTCCCTTTAAATCATCTTTTTCATATTCTGTATTCTGTTCGGAAGTAAAATGTAAACATAATAACTATGTAATAACGTTACTATTAGTTTACCTAACTACTTACTTTTTTTTTTAATCTCTGGAAAAGTAATGTAAAAATGCTCTTTCAAACACCGTTTTTATTGTTAAATTTTTAGGCATTTCCCAATCTAATTCGACTTCTTATAAGATTACTCCTGTCAAACCAATATAAGACGAGACATTGTTATTGCTTCTTCATTACAAATCTTAATATAGCCACATTTATTTTTGTTGCCTTCAACGTTACTTCCATGACGCGCTAAACCAATGACAGGCCCGATATGGAGAAAAAGAGCAAACGTCAAACGCCAAACACGCAGATAAGTAAGTCATCGAGAGACGAAGCGATTCGGAGGCCATGAGGTTTCCGCAAAAAAAGAATTACAACAGAGCGGTTTACATAAGCAGCGGTACGAGCATGCCGAAGCTGCGTAAGCGCGCGGAGGCTGCTGCGCGGGGCGCGGGCCCCCACAGAGGGGCTGGCGTAACCACACACGAAATTTTTCGGTGTTGCAAACGCAATTGCGCAAGGCGCGCGCCGCCATTGTCGGTTGCTGGCGAAACGCAACGCGCGACCTTCCTACTCGAATTGGGCAGTCGAGACCCGATTCGAGTGTGTTGCCACTCGCCGCCGGTGTTGGCATTCACGCATGCGCGTCAGTGTGCGTGTGATTTTTTGCACTTTGAACTGCCGCTGGAAAGTGAAAAGCGCCGCCTTCCTGTACTATCGGCGATCGGGACTTTAGGTACGAAACTGTTTAGCACATGTGTACACACGTAACGCTCTGGGCGTATTACACAATGCGCAGTTACCTGCCCGTGCGGCGTCGTTACGTACGACAAGGACGAACATATGTCATCGTTAATGTAATAACAAAACGGTTCGGTAGTAAATAATATAGTCACGTTCCTACCATTTCTTCCCCGAAATTGCCGAATATTTTTTTTTCGAATTGCGGCCTGGCTCTGAAGGAAAATCGCAACACAAAAAGCGCATACTTAGTAAAACAATCCCTCTTCCTAATTTTACATAGACTATACCCCATATGAGTTGACTAAACAGTCGTTTGGATGCATTAATACGAATCGTTAATCGTTAACAGTCCATTGTTTATCAAATTGAAATCATTGTAAGTATCGCTGTGCTTAGTGATACAACAATGTCGCTGCTTGCCCCGATAAAGAGCTTCCGTGACATACCGCGACATAACAGAATGCTGTTTGAAATAGTTTTAGAATACAGATAATTATAACCAACGTACATATACGTGAAGTAACAGTATATTCACACAGTTCGAACGCGTAGACGAAGTTTAAAACGACGCATTCACTTGCAATCGCCGAACTGGGCAAGTTATGGGACGTCTCTAAGTTTCCGGCGCACCGTGGGGTATTACTCATCATCACCCATACATGTATACATAAATTTTACTCCTTAGTAGGGCGAGCCGGGCTTTTGGGCTTGTATGGTAGTACCGCCACTGATCATCACCACCAGCAGTGGGTGCTTGCGCGAACGAAATGTAAATGAGAACGGCCCCGGCGGCGCGAACACTCGGCCATTCGCTGCACCGTCCGCGTGTCCGCGTGCGTGCGCGCGTGTGCGCGAGGTGATCGTCCCGTTTCAAGGGCAGTGCAGCTAGCGCTCATATTAATAGGCGGCCCGACTATTTCTGCCGCGCTCCGGGGACCGGAACGCCCGCCTCCTATTGACATTCGCGAACGCCCGAACCGCGCGCTTGCATCAGCTAAGGCCCTTCCTGCTCCCACAACGCCACCACGCGATATTCCACTGAAATTTACCAATCTTACCCGCAGCGAAATAACCTGTTTAACTTAACTCTGTGTTCATATACAGTTGTTGGAAATTGAAATGGTTATTCCATTTTAATTACGATAGGGGATCGTTATGCCAATTTAGATCCATCCGTACTGAATCAACTCAATCATGTAAATTTCCCCAGAAATTTCAACCTGGCAACTTCGTGGTTAATTAGATCGACCTAGATCGGTCGATCTCGCATTTACGCATCGCGAACGCCGACTGAGTTCGGTGAAAAACAGTTTGAGCCGTGCTAACAGCAGCAACTCGGAAACGGGTTTGGAGGTCAGCGGAAAGATTTCGGGCCGGTGGTTGCGCGTTGTTCTTTTTCGTTCGCCTGAATTCGGCGGCCGGCCAGTCGCATATTTGCATTCACGAGCCTCATATGACGCTGCGTTCCGCGTTTCGTCGTTTACGGGCATTGGTACACTCGTTTAGTGTTATCTGTGATCCGTAGAAGGAAGGCTAGGCGCGCCATCTGTCGCGCGGGTTGCGCAACTCGCGACCCACTTGCCGCTGCCAAACGGGCGACTCCTCTACAATTACATATCGGCGTGTCGCAACCGGCCGCCGCATCCGAGTTGAACGGCCCGCGACCTTGCGCCGTTGCGCAGCACGCGCCGAAAGCGAAAGGACCGCGCGCGCGATCCCGGAATCTGGCGCGTCGGTCTCCAATTTTGACAGAGCGCCGCGTGACGTTTCAAAATGGCGGGAGAGCGTTCGAAAACTAACGCCACTAGACAACCTATTAATGTTGTCCAAAAAATTGATATTACATTACGCTCGTAATTATATTTTTTGTGTTATAATTGTAAAACAAAAACGCTACCTCTATTTTAAGATAGTATTATTCGTTATCGTCTTTATAAACTAACATTTACATTGACAAACGACTAATCTGGAACAATTATCATACAAATATTTACCCAAATCGAACCTACGATACTTTTGCAACTGGCGCAGTCACTGTACTAAATGAGTCACCATGGTAACTGCATACAATGCCGGAAGGTAAAAATTGCTCGTAAATTCGTAAACCAACTTGCTCGTAAATAAATATCATGACCATCAGAGGCTATAAAAAAATTGCAAGCCTCATTTCATTCATAAATCCAAAACCCATTGTGTACGTGACCTCCGTCGCGTAAAATAGCCCCTTATCGGAAAACCACATGCACAAGCAACGTCCCTGTGATTCATCATCAATAGGACACTGTCGCCAAGTTCGTCACTGACAAATACATAGCTTCCTGGCTGTAACATCAAACAATACCTACACGATTTGGCTTGTAATAATTCGTTGTTTGGACTGGATTTTTAAGCAATCCATTCAGTCATAACTTACTAGGTGACTAAATATTAATGTATTATATTAAGAAACTTAATATCAAACAGAGAAAATCTTATGTGGTTAAAATTAAAGATGTATTTATATCTTCCGCCGTGTTCACGCAGTTTCGCAACATGTCTCTTAGCGCTGTTCGCGGCAATGGCGCAACCGACGCCATCTTCCCATGCCCGCTTCCGAAATACGATGTAGCGTCTAGAGCACTTGATTAAACTTTAAAATAATATGTTTAAATCGATAAATCGTTGAGGGGTATAGGGATTTAAAGAACGATTATCTTGTTTTCATAAGTCCCTGACATGGCGCGAGAGTTACATGGTTGTATTTTTTTTATTGTTCTAAATTTGGCCATACAGAGAAATTTCAAGAAAAACATTATTAAAACACTTGTCACACAGTTATAGGATTACTACGATTTGATACGGATTATCCCCTTTGATTATAGTAGCCCCTTTATAGTAAATTACGGTAAAATAGCATAATTGACACATATTTATTGTGAGAGAATGTGGTAAATAGGTGTAGTTTCGCTAAGCTTTCGTTAGCTTAGCGAAACTACGTGGCGTGGCGAAACGCGTGGTACTAACTACTAAGTGGCGAGTAAACGTTAACAGTTTACGTTTCGTGTCGGGCGGGCGAAGCGGCTTCCTCATTATGAGTTTGTTTAAGCATTGTTTGGAGGCGCCTGGGTGACCGGGTCTGCGCCTCGCCGATCCACTGGAGCGAGAATACGCGGAAACGTCCGTCGGTGGCGCGACCTAATTCACGCAGCGTATTCGCGCCCCGCTTCCCCATAAAAGCTCCGCGGTTCGAAACACGTCGAGTACGATTCATACCGGGTGGGACGAGTCGACGCACGGTGTGCATAGCGCTCTAGGCACCGGAGTAGGGCGGCGGAGTCCAGGCGGCCTATATACGCGCTCCACTGGTTTCCCGCGCGTTATAAAATTAAACCGCCCGCCGCCCCGGCGGATCGGCTGTGCCCTTCACGGACCACGGAGTCCCCTGCACTCGAAATAGCCACACTTCCCTGACACGAGCTGCGAATCTTAACGGGGGATGGGTACATTACACTCGCTGCACATGTAATGTGTTCACTTCAAAGCAATATTCCCCTTTATTAAAGTGTAAACGAGAATAATACTGTCTCCGGTGATAGTCCGAATTTTTACCCTGGCACTAGAAAATCATTTGGAAACTGAACCCAAATGCGAATGAATCATATAGCGAGCGAATGCAGTCGAGAGTGGGATGTGCAGTCGGGCACGACACTATTCTAGCGTTCAAGGTAGGGACCGCGTACGCGTAACAGGGAAATGGCGCTGAAACCCGCTCTCCTTGTGTTTATGCGTCGAAACCTAACCGGGTCAGTGTTAGGCCGCATAGCGCTGCATAAATAGCCGGGCCTACTCCCCCCCTGCACTGCACTACACTCTCCCACTATTCTCGCGCGTAGGGACGCGACTAGAACCCTTATGTTATATTACCACCATCATGTTGTTTATATTGTCAACATATTATCGGGAAGTTAAAGTTATAAGCGAATTAACATTAAATCGCGAAACTAAAACAAATCACATACAGTAGCAAATTAAAATCTCATACAACGGACTCAACATTCTGTCTGTATTACTGTGATTGTATTGCAGGTTTTTGGTCCCACACTGCCTGTCGGCATACATATGTGTGTGTAAAGATATGAAACTCAAAAGTATCCCTTTGCTAGGTCTTCGCGCGCTGACTTTGCCATCCCGCCTTCCTCCCATCGGGATATTTATAATAACGGGAACGTTAACGGGGTCAACCCTAAGGCGCTTCCGACGAAGCGCGTACAGTTCGGGAATGTTTCGCAATCTGTTTACGCGCGCCGCCGTGCCAAACCGTAGGAATTTCGACGGACGGTGGCGTTGCAAAACTCACCAAAGCCCCCACCACACACTCCACCGTGAGGCGTCAGGACATCGACAATGAAACATGCAGTAACCGCCGGAAACATTGCACGCTATACCCTACCATAAGTGTTATAGCATTTACGCCAATACCGCTTCGTTAAAAAGCTACATCCAATTCAAACATTATTGGAGATTATCCTGTCTTTTTGGTTGTTCTCTCGGCGAGACGAGGGTAGTTTGTTGTGTTTAAACGATTTTGTATTTCACATAAAAGTAACAACTGTACAAAGTTGGCAATCGCTCTCGGAAAGAACACGTTTATTGTTCAACTTAAGTCTATTTCAATGTAATGAAGACCGATGTTTACTTTGTTCGAATCACGAAACATCTGTGAAAGAACCGGACTGAACGGAAACCGATTTTTCAGAATATAGTGTATTATATCACATCAACACATAATAAAAGAGAAAGATTGCTTCGAAAAATTATGAAAAGGTGATTAACAAATAATCTTATCAGTGCTACTACACATTCAAACGATAGTAACCATAATACAGTTATAACGTCTAAACACGTGTGTATTTTTAGTTTCGCAATACTCACGTCGAATTTAGTTTCACTTGTAGGCTTTAACACAAATCCTCAATACAATATTACTAATTAAAATATCTATTAGAAACGTAATTATCATTAACCATTATTAAAATCTCATAATGTAAAATACGATTCATTAACACAATAATAAAATAACGCGAATTGGCCACCACAAATACGAAACTAAAAAAAAAATTTTGTGAAAAACTTACGTGCAGTGTGTATTAGTCCTAAGAGTGTCCGTGTCAAAGCCGTGCCGTGAGAAAATGGGACAGTTAAATATAATCTGGATATTTGCGATAGCTGACACCTTAATATCATATTAATATCGCTTTCACGGGCCTTAATTGGTCATTATCGGCTAATGCTGTTGGGGATAAAACCTAACTCGAGCTATTAGGGCCCCATTAGTGGGCCTGCTGTGAAATGTTAGCGAGAGGATATTGTTAATATAGGTCTAAGGACATTAAGATCCTATCCCTCTAACTTCACATTTTTAATATAAAATAAATTTTCATTTATTAGTACGGCGTGTACTTGAACTACAACATAACGTTTGAAGTTTAC
Organism: Eurytides lysithous rurik; assembly: GCA_018247575.1. NCBI lineage: Eukaryota > Metazoa > Arthropoda > Insecta > Lepidoptera > Papilionidae > Eurytides > Eurytides lysithous. The sequence continues at coordinate 26,431 of DWHO01000003.1, read as the reverse complement.
GTACAAACGGCCTTCTGTACGCTGTTGTTAATTCGAAGTGAAAATAAGCAGTTGACAGCTCCGTTGACAGTTCAGCATAATTAGGCGAAAAACGGCGTTCCGGCCTGATTGCGCGCCCAGGGTCGCGTTTGGCAATGCCGGTGGAAATCGGCGGCCTTGACCCCTCCGCCCGACCCTCAACCCGGGTACCTCATGAACCCCAGATGAACAGGAAAAAACACACGTACAGTCGATCCTTCCGTTGAACACTAACATTAAGTTTCGTTCATAAATTTGCAACGCAATAGAGGAATGCTTTGATTGCTTTATCGTAGAAAAAAATTAATCAAATAAAAAAAAAACTCTTAATTTCAAATAGTAAACTCTTCAAATAATTCCTTGATCTTTATGCAGACAGACGTGTGTAGTATTCGTTAATCGTTCATCAATTCGGCTGCGGATATAGCAAACTAGATCAAGTTTGATTAAAGCCGCAGAGGATGTTCAAAAACGGGAAACGTTTGAGATGAGCGGAAGACGTAAACCCCCGCACAACATGCGAAATGAAAACGGCGCTTACCAGCGTTGCCTGAAACCGTCAATCTAGTATATCGTAACGGGTAGACAGAACGAAGGCGGAAATGCCGTAAATTCACAAAAAGTGACGAGAGCCTATCTAGAAAGTTATCGTGTTTAACACATTCCATCCGTTCGGTAATTTTAACAACTAGTATACGCGTAAATAAAAGAAAACACTAGTAAGACATTAATCATCTCACTAAAATTCAAAATCTTTGTTGACAATCGTTTAATCTACTTAGATTGCTGATTAATGATTAATCGTTTAATCTACTTAACACACTTGTGTTAGCCCAATGGAAATTAGGTGCCACTAATTACTTCTTTATGTGGAATGTTACGTTATAATCATGATTATTGCATAACATCATCACGGAGTACTAGTGGAAAACTGAAAGATATCAGGTAGCATTGTCGTAGGTCATTCCAACGAGCCCGTAACGCCCTCTATGACAATTGAGTATTATTTATTGGAACGTGACTCGCCTCTGTAATAGTATTCGGTTAACGCTTACTTTATTATAACTGTGCACGTGTCTCAAAGACATGTGCAAGTATTTATGACTGCATGAGCCTACGTTAATATGCCTCTAGTATTATTGAAAGAAATCACTTTTTGTACAGGAGATGATTATTATTTTGTGACGTGCAATTTCGCGTTCATTTCATGTCAACAGTTTAGTAACAATTTATTACTTAAAACTTCTCGAAGTTAAATCTACCATAGTTATGATTTAATTAGAAACGTGAATAAAAAGATAGCGTTTGTTAAATTTTGTTACAAAAAATTATCGTATAACCTTTTTTTTACGGTCTATTATCTAATAATATCTAAGGCTTTATTTTTTAATCTAAATCTTCTTTGTAGATGTAGAATCACGGTAAATCATGCGGAATAAAATGGCGCCGTGAAGTACATAACAAAGATAAAAATAAAATGGGCAAAACTCACAAATACGTCCTCGATAACCACCACAAAGAGCCACATCGAATTGATTGATCCAAGATGGCGTCCTTCTGCAAGGAAGTGCAAGAATTTGCCAGGAACGTTAGTGATAGGGTTACCACCCATTTTACCTTGAGCAAAACTCGCAGACTATTCAAAAGTTAATGCGAAAAAGAAAATATGAATTCTACCCTTTACTTAGTCTCAAACTTCTTTAAAATCTACTGTAATCATTAAAGAAATGATTTGATAACAAATCAACTGATTGATTGATCAGTGAAAAACATCTCGATTATACGCGGGACGATAAGGAAAAATCAGCCAAAAGAGCGACGGTAGCCCTAGCCGGCGTCGGCGAAAGAGGGGCTGGGGGGGGGTCGGCGCGGGCGGGGCGCGGGTGACCTTCGCGCGTTGATGCAATGTCGCCGTGTCATTGACCACGCTCGCGGCGAGCAAACAGTTGCAGCCACCCCCCGCTCCCGCCGCCTCCCGGATCCCCGTCGGCGGTCTACCCACCCCGCGGGGACATGCACAAGTTGCCTTTGCCTCGCCACTACCTACTGTGTCGCTATGCTGCGTTGTTTCTCTTTGTAAAATTGTAAAACCCTGCTTGCTCCTTGCCTCGCTCTTTCTCTTATCGACCACTTTGGCCGCGTGACGTCACATCCTAAGGATAAGGTGCATCGAGTGATTTGCTCGGTCGCATTCTATTATCGCTATTATTAAAATACGAAAAAATTGTCCCTAAACATTACTAAATAAAAGTATAATCTGTTACAGAATAATTAGTATATAAATATAAAACGAAATATTATATTTTTTTGTTAGAAATAGAATTTAAGTTGCCGTAAATAATATTTATTCATCATACATGGAAACTAGTTGTTACGCACTAATATTATATGCAATATTACAATTACTTTTTAATATCATATCCATACTAAAAAATTGCTTGATTGCGTCAACAAATTATACTAAGCAAAAATTGTTTTTAATTGAATGCATTCCGTTGTGAGTCCTTCAAAGCGGGTACGCAACGTCGTTTTTGACCTTGGTCGGCTGCGTTCATAAAATATCGTAGTTATATATAAAAAGAGGCGACATTTTCTTAGTTACATGTGTTTACGTAAGCCGGGGTTTACGAACTCTTTGTCGAATCACCTTCGCCGCGTCCCAATACAGGTTGAGGTCGAATCGGCAATAAAAGTAGTTTTCGATAATACCAATACGACAAACAACAAGACTTGCACTGTGCCACGGACATGCGCTAATATTGACAACGCCACAAGCGGGTGTATTTCGGATTTTTTTTATTTTTTTATTGTCATTCATCCGAATGCGACTGAGACAAGTCGCATTTCAAATTATTACTTTGTTGTTTTTTTTTCGATATAGGAACGTCTCCGAATTGGTCAAGTAATAAGTACATACATGTTTCGGGGAAATTTATTCGATTTACAGGGTCATTTTTATATACATTTTCCTTATTGTATATTTGGGGTTTAAGCGTATTCTAGTTGCTATGACAATACTATTATGTTCTACAACAAAAGAGAAATGCTAGAAGTGGTATGTTATTTCAGATAGCATTTATATTAAACATACATTACTCTTATCTAAGATCTAATCTATCTAGATTATTAATGCGAAAGCTTGGTTCTGGTTTGTCAAATTACTTAAAAAAAAAGAAAAAAAACTCGAATTCCACCCGACTGAAGCCATTAGTGTTTTATACATTCGACTTTTTATGGTAATACCGTTCGAGGCGCGCGAACGTATTTTCGAGCCTAACGTCGCGAGCACTTTGCAAGCGTGATTTTGACACACGGCTCGAGCGTGTGTGACCCAACGCTTAATAAGGCGTACGAGCCGAAAGTGAACGTACGGGAAGCAGAAACAGGCGGCAATAAGGCGATACATTATCGGGCCACGCAACCGACGTCCAAGTGGGTGCGTCGACGCACTCGACATTTGCCGAACGATTTTGCACACGAATCGTTCCGCCGCGAAAGTGTGGCGCGGGATCAGTGCAAGCTATCATTCGGCGTCGATGTGGGCACGTTGAACCTGACCTCGGACAATGTGACAATATAGTAATGCCCAGTATTACCCGGCCCAAATGAATAGCCAGCAGAACAGAAGCGACCTCGCACAACTGACAGATAAATGCATCCGGCCCGTTGTTTGCGTATCGGGTGCATAAAAAATTGTTTTAGGCTTCTGATATCCTTATCTGGGGTTATCGCGGCGGTCTTTTGCAGACACCTATGTTGGCGTCTCCATGAAAGTTATCAGGGTTATTCGTTCATTGGTAGCGCATCCAGTATCTGGTGTTTTGATAGGGACTTTAAAAACATTACGCAACTGTCACCTATAGGAACGGGAATGCTATTTCTAAAAGCGAATGGCAAACGAATACATTGAAACTATGTGTAACAATGAATGTGATTAATCTTAACATCATAAATTTAAGAATAACCTAAATGATTCGAGTTAGAAAAAGAATAATGGTTATGCTTGAAAATCTTTTCCGACGTAACACGAAAAAAAAAACCGTAAATACGTTATAAGAAAATTCCGTTTCGAATCACGTTGGATTTGTTTTAATTCATTTAAAGTTTCCAAGTAGAATAGAAATAATAAACAAGTTTCCAAATACATGTTGCAACGACGCATCGGAACCCTGTTTCTCTTTAATTATCCCAGTTGTTGCATTAGCCGGCGCGGTGTATCGCTACCCTAAGCGCCCTGCGACTGCATGAGCAAATATTACAATATTTACAGATCGCGAACGCGGACGAAGGCTGTTTCGAAACCCACACGAGCTGTGTATCTAGCCTTTAATGTGACTGATAATGCATGCGAGCTGAACACGTGCAGAGAAGCAAGCCAATCTGGCCCCAATCGCATCCGCGTTTTGTGTCACACAAGCTCAAATTCGCTCGCACAATCCATTGCCTAATTTATTCACAGGAAATGTATGTTAAAACACGAACCAAGGCGTTGGAATGTATTGGGAAATATACTAGGTTACTGTTCAATTGCGATTTCGTTTAAAATCGCGATTTTTGTCTATTTACAATTTTAACAAAGTGCGTAAGAAATGGAAAAATTTAATCAGCCTATAATATATAATAATTTACTAAAGTTTACCTTCATATAGATTTTTCATCTTCAGCTCAAAAGTTTTTTTTTTAATATAATAAAATCAAAAGTATAACAGACTTCGTATACCGCGCAATGTTCATAAAAACGATAGATAAAAAATAACTACTCGCATGACATTCGATTGCATAATTGCCATAACGAAATTCAGAAGTGCGAACGTTACAAGCGAAGTGACCGAAGCCGATGGCATCAGAAACGTTACAAGAACAATTACAGAGGTTACGCAAGGAAAGTGGTCCACGGGAACCGGTCGCCTCGAAATCCTACCGACAACGGCCCGGTCGCTGTCAACGGTTGACATTCGAATGCAAATTGTATTTACGAACTGCACGCTCCATTGTAGGCGGCATAATTTTATTTAACTTTTTTTTTACAGCAAAGTTACTCGAATTTATGATTACTCTGTTGTACTTGCTCGTTCGTAATATTTTAGTTCGCTAATTATACTGACACCTAGTTCAACGTTCGCTAGTGAAAGGCCTTCGAAATACGCTCCCAGAGCGGGGGACATAGCAGTGAAAGTGTTGAAATGTTGCCATATTAAACTGCATCGAGTCACGGTATCGTTGTTTATGGAAGTGCGAGTGAGGTCCTTAAGGCTTTATCGCGGCCCGTTACAAGTGTCGCCCTCTACTGTTATCTCGCTCCGTTACGTAAGGTGCAACTGCGCTGACCTTACTTAACGCAGCGCCGGTCCGCTACGCGCGGCCAATGCGCGCTCATTATTTTTTTTTTAATTTTCGCGTATCGAATAAAACAAACAGCGGTACATTGTCTACGGTCTTCTGATATGCACATGTATTTTTATTAACTTATTTACTTAACACCGAGATAAAAGGCGTTCGCGAAGCCAGATTATTAACGGCGGCAATAAAATGATGGTGGTAAATAATTTTATTTGCATACATAAGAATGTCGGTAATGGGATAAAGAATTATTACATATTAAAATATCAGTGATAAACATTATATCATGTTGAGTTATCTGTGGAGTGATGAGTTTTAGAATTTTCTAATCGTCTAACACGACCAACAGAGTGAATAGGCGAAAGTCAAGATAAATAATTATTTTTACCATACCTAACTATTATCAATGTCGTGATAAAGCAATCGGATTAAACTATTGAAGTATTTAATTTGTGGATAGAAACCGATTAAGTCTTGATCAGAAAAATCTAATACTTTTCTTTTTAAAAACGGTTATAAAATATCCCTCCGCTACTGGTATAACCCAAATAATTAACTTAGGAGATACTTAACAACATATTACGTTTATATTTATTAAAAATAATTGACATAGTACATTCTAATACTAATATAATTGAAATTAATATATTATTACATGTAAATTGGATTTCTATACTATTTAACAGCAGTTTTACTTAAAAATGAGATATATATATAGTACTTTTAGAATTCGAAGGGCATGTATTATATTGATAGTTAAATACCCACCAACCTCTTTCACCCATTTGCCTCGGTCGGAACTCGTGTGAGCGCAAATATGACATAAATTAAGCATAACAAAGTCACCGCGCTAATGCCGTGGATTGAGAAACCAGTTATCTCGCGCGCAAGTCGCAGCCCGACTCGGATAAGGAGGCTGCCTAACACGGCCGCGGATTTAGATAAGAGGTGAGGAAACGTTCATCCAATTCTCCACCGAAAGAAACATTAGAGCCACCACGTCACGCTCGCGATATACGATTGTTTTCAAACGATGACACGCTCCTTAGCAACGTTACAATAGTTTGAACGTTTGTCAAACTCTACGTCAAATATGCGTCAGTATTACTGTGTGTGTCAGGGAATTATATCGACACGTGCAATATGATGAGGACAAATCCAAATGCAAATGAGTATTAGTATATGTATACGTGCAATTAGGAAATCTTTTATTGTGATGACTAAGCTTTCTGAGTGACCAAAGTGGAATGATGCGATCGCCTCCAGGCTATTTCAAGATTCAAATTATAAAAATTGTCAAGAGGATTAAAAAAAATGAAAAGTTACAAGTCCCGCTGAGTTTCTTTCGCCTGTTCTTTTCAGGGTTGGGTAATTTTTCCCGAACAGGTACTAGAATGATAAGATTGTAAACCAATCCAATTTTGAATAAAGAATTTTGACTTTGACTTAGTAACACATCGTCGTTAGCTAAGTTGGGGGAAGGGAGGGGCGTAATGAGGTACTAGGAATCCAGAGAATAAGCGGTTGAGCGAAATCGTGCGGTCGTGTCGGAAGCAGGGAGGCGGGGGATGCGCGGCAGCGGGCGCCCGTGTGCGTGCGCGGGCGCGTGCGTGTGTGTCTGCGTGAAGGTCAACCGGCGGCGTCATTTCCTGGTCATTGCCTGCGCCGCATCCGACGCCAGGCCGCGCGCGAACTCGCCGATAGGATCGCCATTTTCTTTTTTATTCCTTTTCCTTCCTCTCGAACGTTAGGCGGAACGTAGATCGCGACAAGACGTAGTCGCCCGATTGGTTGTTATTAATTTTTCGATTGGTATTAAAGTGACCATATTTAAACATGAAGTGTGAGCGAATAGTTTTCAGCTCGGGGAACTGATTAGGGTTGCTTGACAAGTCATATTGTCTAACTTCTTGGGCATGACTAATTAGTCATCGCTTGATGAGTGACAGCCCTGGTGCAATCTTACCGCCACGAATGCCGCCTTCCAGTGTCGGAAGATGTCGCCATTGTAAGCCGCAACTAGAGGATATCAATTTGAATAAAAATTGCATTGTTTTCGGACCGCACTCGAACTAGGATCCCGAGGATTCAACTGCAAGTCACGGAGGCGGACGCGAATAACGTCAACCCATGAAAATCCCTTTAAATGAAATCGATTCCATAGCCGACATGTTAAAAAATATCATAAATGATTATTCGAGTGCAGTGCAAAAGAAAAAAAAATTCTCTTCCAATATTCGAACCAATGTAATCTTTGTTTGGAGCAGCAAACCGTTTTAAATATATCATTTACGTCAATCATTTAGATCCTGATTAAAATCTGCTACTATACAACATTGTAGCATTTCATTAAAGAAATATTTTTTTAACAGTTCAGAAATTATACAAACACACTTACAGACGAGCGGTGATAAAAAAGACCTTACTACACTTGATTACGTTAAACACTGTTATTGATAAAATACTATACCCCTAAAGAAAACTTCCTTTGTTCCCACCTAAAGGTCTCGGTCGCATTCGAGCGAAAGTTCTAATCATGACGTTGGTGACCACAGACAAATAATACCATTATTTACATCGTGTCATCACGACACATGCAATTCAACAGATTACGCTATCTCTTCCGTTTCGTTTCGAAAAAAAAACAATATCACGAGCACAACACGATAAAAGTGTTGTCGTAGATACGCACTGTGTTCTGCACACTTCAGTTGCTTGGAGGAAATGTTCTGCCCGATAGCTTATCTCGCTAATATCGTTTATCGCGATAAAATTTTTCGCAATACCACCTCGCCGCAGATACGGAGAATGTGTGAGCAAAAAAGACAAAAGGAAAGCGACTGTACACTGAATCCTAAATAGTCAAACTATTTCTGTTTAATGGCGTATCCTCCAATGGCTTGAGCACATGCAGCCGATAAAACGTCCGGCGCCAGTAATTTTCTTATCGTTAATATTACGCCTAAAACGAGACACGACATCAGTTGTGGCTAACGAGGAAGCAATTAAGAGCACCGACGCGACCACGTCCAGCACGACGAAATGTCAACAATTAACTTGGTTCGATTTTGCTTCATTCCGTGTATCGTTCGTCCACTAATGTCGCGTCGCTAAATTTCAAAAGTATTTTTTTTTTCTTTTCTACTCGTCTTACAGCCAGTGTTTTACATTTAATGCAGATAAAATAGTACAGCCAAAGGGCTTAGAAAAAATATGTTGCCGGCGTTTGCTGCACAAAGCGGACAATATACGACGCGGCTCCCACACGCGAGGCGCTTCGAGCGTGAACACTTTGTCGCGCACCAAGTAGCCGCTATTAAAGGCAGTAAAACAGCACACCAGTTTGTATCGCAAGAGGTTTGTGGGGTAACCCATTTATTGCGAGCGCGGGATGCGCGGGAGACCGGTTCCATCGTCTCGCCCCCGCCGCGCGCGCGCCCCCCGCTCTAAACGCGCTTCGCATACTTGCATCCGGGAATAAAACAATCCCGGACCTAAGGCAACGCACAGTGCCCCCTATCACCTATCAAATACAGTCCACTTCTTGGTGGACGTTAGCCGGCTCTCGTTCTCGCTAAGTAGCCAAGTGAGGATGACATTCTAGAACTACACGCAGGCGCGCGTAACCTTGATATTGCAGCAGCAAAACCAGTAGGATACGTCCAGTGGGGGTTAAAAATAGAAACGGCGGCGCATAAAATGCGCGCTCTCTGTTTTTTTCTTTGTGATCGTCTTCCCAGGCGCAAGGGATTTTATGTGGCGCGTTCAGGGAACGGTTCATTAAATTGTAAATAACAGATACGTTGGCTGCGAATACTTGCACAACCGTTATCGCCTCCATACTCGATGCTCGTATAATTCAATGTATAATACGTATGTGAACGCGACGCTGTGCCATTCGAAATGAATTCGATTTGGTTGTTGAACATATCAAAGGAGGATAGTTCAAGTTATCTTTACACCGACGGGGACCAGTTGTCAATAATACATGCATATAGTTTATGTAAACTAAATCAAAAATCGTCACTTTAGGCGTACCGTCTACATAAGTATACCAGTACGAGACCTAGGTTCTTTTATGTATTAGGCTAACAAACGAGCAAGCGGCTCACCTGATGGTAAATGATCACCGCCGCCCATGGACATTTGCAGCATCAAAGAACTAGCAAATGCGTTGCTAGCCTTTTAGGGGGGATTTTTTTAAAGAGAGAGGGAGGAGGGGTCAGAGGTATGGAGGAAGAAGTAGGTAAGGGATTGAGAGAGGGAGGAAGGAGAAGGAGGGGATGGGCCACCGGCCACCCCACTCACCGGACGAAACGCGGAAGCAAAAACACTTCCACTTTACACCGATTATCTGTGAGGTTGTGGTACTAATCCGGTTCGAGCAGGCCCATTCGGCAGCGGGAGCAGCTGCGTGGCTCTACCACCGTTAAGAGGTCTATTTATTTGGTAATTTTTATTCAAGATTTTGTCATACCAACATTTTCGTTTTAATTCGAAGCAAGCCGATGCTATTTATTCTCTTTCGCGAATTCAGTACAGCGGCATAGTAAAGCCTGTCCCGCATATTATATTCCAACGTCACCAACCCTAAACCCTTGTCTCGTCGCCTACACTGAGTAAATACGGTATTTGGGTTAACATCGTATTAAAAAACTCTTTGTGATCCCAGGCGCTGTGTGTAACAGATGTCCTAAAATGATAAGTTGCCTTTTGCTCGCCCTTGTCATATTGAAACAAATTTGTAAGGTTTATAAAGGTAACAGACTATAAGTTATTATACTAACACGTAATCAATAATAGACAAATGGCTATTCTCATTGCGGTGGGGGGTACAGCACATGACATGCATTAACTTATTAACATAATTATTTGTGATGACACATTGTCAATTCCAAATGACTCATTAGACCTCAGCGGGTTAATATATGTATTTAGTTGAAAATTTCAGTAGATAATCTAACTAAACAGGAATTCGTTAACACGCGAGACATTACGGAAAACTGTTGGAATAAAAACCAAATTCTAATTTAAGTCTGGTTGTATCTATGATCAATCGTATTTAGTCTGTTGTAAATTCCGTTACATTCGGGCAGATTATTCTTCTTGCACATTTGTTATATTACAATTACTGTAAACACCGTTCGTGTTGGCGCTGAGTTATTTCATTTCAAATCGCCTCTGTTAGAGGCAGCCTTGCTCTGGAACGCAAGCCGGACGCGGCGCGCGTTGTCTCCAAAGATTATTCGACATTAGCGCGTTAGGTTACAGGCGTCGGGTAGAGCGAGCATGCAAAATGGACGGGCGTATGAGCGTACGCACGTGTTGCGGGGTCAACGACCCGCCGATAAGCCGCGCGAAAATACGCGACTTAGATAATATTAGAAAGAAAATGGCGGCCCGTGTCCATGGTAGAGTGTTAACCGCGCTTCTATTAATACCGAACGCTGTGCGTGGCCGAAGCGAATGCGATACATATTATATAACTCCCGTAATATACCGTAATGTTGTACAATAAATAGTATCGTGTAACGTTACGCGAAGAAGAATGTTCATTTATAACTTTTAAAAAGAATAGTGCCTGAATTTTCATGTAGTTTTTTTTTCTCTTTTATACGTTTCTGTCACAACAGTACGTGGTCATGAATGCGAACGTTAACTTTGTCCCGTAATTTTGCGATTTATACCTCATCACCACTATCTTATCTTTCGCGGAATAATACAAGCCGAATATATAATTATTACCGAATTGTTATCGCGACTTCCTTGTTTATAATGTTGCCATTCCTAACGCGTAATTTGGCATACTTTTCCTGGTCAATAGGAAATAGGGTGTTAGTTTTTAAACAACGTAATAAGATCTCATATTTCCAGTGAAAGCCGTTAATTGTCGGATAGTTTTATATGCAGATAAATTTAAGGTTATATTACAATTTGTAGTGAGAACAGTGCAGTAATATCCGAGTAATTTTTGTCGAAATCGTTTTAATACAATTCGTGTGTTGCAACTGGCTTCGACATACTGAAAAATCGTGACATGTGCTAAAGGAAAACGGTGTGGCGGCGACTGGCCACCGATCTACAGAGGCATTGGGGTCAAGGCGACGTCTCGAGCGTCGGTTGACGCAATCCAGCCCGCCATTATCTGCTCCAACTAGTTCTTATCAAAGCTTAGCTGATTTTTTTCAACTATTCACGGACTTACACCGCGCGTTCTTTTAATTAACAACGTTACGAAACGACTGTGAGATCCTCGCGAACCTAATTTCGTTGTTTGGCGTTTGGATAAATTCTAATCTTTGAATTCACCAAAAATACTTCGCTACGTGCGTCGACGGTGTGCGTAGATATATTCAAAAGAATTCGTCGAGCAGAAGCATCCAATAAGGAAGGTAACAGAGAGCCTTTATTTGAAGGTTGTAAACCTAAATGCAATTCCACTGCTGTTGTATGTATACCAGCTGCGTATCTAACTTAACATAAAAGTGGTTCATTTGCCATCTTTACAAATTAGCGGTAGGATTCTGTTATAATCTGCATGTGGAAGCAATACACCATTGTCAATGTTTCTACCTCAAAACAATACTATTGAAACATACATGTTTCGGTTTAAAGATACCATCTTACACTCTCTGTAATGTATGCTTACACAAAAATTGTAGAGGTCAGGCCTTAATATTGGTTTTTACCTTAACTTTTTGCTCAAAAATTAATAGCTGGGAAATGATTCCAATTTTACAATTAAACACCTACGCAAATTTGCTAGAATCTCTTATACCGCTCAATAAAGGAATTCCACTTTAGGAAATCGCCAAAGGAGACCGAAATATCCTTATATGACATTTTCAAAGTTAACTTCCCGCTGAATCTTCTTGCTTCTATATAATATAAACAAGAAAATTATTTGTTCTTTTCTCATATTTCAATGCCGATTATAACTTAACACACAATCGCTGCGAGACAATCGCTATTTCGGTACGTGCGAAAGCCGAAATGCTGACGGTGACGTCATATCGGCTCTACTTAATCGATATTACAATCAATAATTATTGATTGGGGAAAATGAATACGAAAATATCGTCTTAATCGCGCCGAAATCATGTGAATTCATTTTTTTTACACTTTGTCGCAAAAAGACGTTGAGTTTATGTTTTAATTTAAATACGGCCTAACTGCGGAATTGTACTGACTGTACAATTCCGCAGTTAGGCCGTATTTAGTTTTATTTTTGAACGTCATTCAAAAGTATATGTATTTTTTTCTGTTTTTTTTTTACTTTATTCGGTTTTATTATATATATCTTATTATCGGCATGGAGACAGTGGGAGAAGTGTGATAAGTAACTAAAATTTGTCTTTTTGTCTTCTAATTCTATTATATTCCCGTATGTAGTTTTTTTATTCACGCATTGCTTGGCAACACAGTGACAGTGAGAGCGTTATCACAGGATGTCAAACAATATAATATTACAAAAGAATCAACCATTATATAACATCGTGTGCAAACTTGACGAAATTTTTGCATTAAAACTCTCACTCTTTGTACTTAAATTGTCACAAAAAGCGCATATAAACAGCAGTATTAGTATTTATTACCTTATTTATGGACTAATTAAGCGACCAATCTAAAAATTTTACCATATTACTTATCTTTGACTACGTGAGAAAAATATTTTTTCGACTTGCGATAGACAAGATCGAATTAACAGAATTCATATTTACAAAATAAGAAGACATAGTTTGAAAATATAGATTGTCCCGAACGCGTTCCAGCCGTGTGTCTGTGAGACCGCACTAGTCCCACGATTGTTTAGCGTCTCTCGTTTGAGCAATACAATGTTTCGGCCACCTCCAACTCGGCCGAATCAAATTGGGCTATTGTGACTATCAAGATGTGCTCTTTTCGGTACTCACGGATAGCGTAGTGTTTGATAAATTTGACGCTATTTTTTACATCGTCTAATTGAACACTACGTGAGAATACTCAGTAAAACTTTCGACACCTACCTATATCTTTCTATTTTAATTTAGTTTCCTTGTTGTCTGAAAAAACCCTATGGTCACCTAGCTGTTTATGGTGTGTTAACGTGGTGTATGCTATTTCCAGTTGGCGCCGTGAACGAGCGTGACGCGTACGGCTACGGGTACGGCGGTGGGGGCGGGGGGGCGCACCACTTCGCCGCGCCCGCGCCCCCTCCCCTGCCGCACGACGACCTCCCCTACTCGGTGTTCGACTTCGGCGACTACCAGCGGCACCACCACCACAACAAGCTCAAGCCGAAGAAGAGGCCGCGGAACGACGCGCCCCCCACCCCGGGCGTCAAGCGCAAGAGCCGCGAGGGCTCCACCACTTACCTGTGGGAGTTCCTGCTGAAACTGCTGCAGGACAGGGAGTACTGCCCGCGCTACATCAAGTGGACGAACCGCGAGAAGGGCGTGTTCAAGCTGGTCGACTCGAAGGCGGTCTCGCGCCTGTGGGGCCTGCACAAGAACAAGCCCGACATGAACTACGAGACGATGGGGCGCGCGCTGCGCTACTACTACCAGCGCGGCATCCTCGCGAAGGTGGACGGCCAGCGGCTGGTGTACCAGTTCGTGGACGTGCCCAAGGACATAGTCGAGATCGACTGCTCGCTCGCGTAGGCGCCACCCGCCGGGCCCCCTCGGTTCGAATCTCGCATGTCGCACGGACAATACAAGTACGGACGGGGCAAACTGTCATACGTAACTACTGTTAGGGTCGCGTCACTCGTTCCGCTCTATCATGTTTTTTCACTAAACTATACCTACTTACTTAATAGTAAATTTGTCTATTTTTCAAATCGTCATGCATTACGTTCTCTGATCGCTTCTAATGTTGTTCTTAAGATAAATGTTATTTCTCAAATCGTACTAATATAATAGTCTTTATTATGGAATTTAATATTTATACAAAAATAGGAGAGACGAAATTGATTGCTCAAATGTTTATATATATACCTATTTTTAGGGGAATTTCAGAATGGAACACTAAATTTGCTAGATGTTATATGGGTACGGAGTGAATTTTTGTATAATGTTGAAACGAATTTTTAAATGTTTGTAATGGAGTTTCTATACATATATTACATATTTATTGTCGATAGACACTTCCTCGATCGACTGTACGAAATCAGAACTTCCTACCTCAGAACTACGCAAAATAATATTACATATTATAATTATACAATTTATTCGAAGAAAAAAAAAACAGTTTTTACGATTTGCAATAAGTATAATATTATAGTCTAAATAAGAGTTTATATTAAAGAAATATTTACGTAAAATGTTTATATTATAATAACAAAAATATCGTATAATACTACCCTCAGATAAAATATATAACTTCTTTGGTGCTTTTTATGGCCATTTGCTATACACCTTGTTACAATGGAAAGTCCTCACTGTTTATGTACATACATACATATATATTTATCTATATCACCTTTTATATAATTGTCTAATTACAAGCTAAACTGTTTCCCTTTTTTGACATTAATCTGGCAACACTGGAGGACGTGCTTGAATTATAATCTTTATCCTGCATCTCTTTCGTGTGTCCCTGGCGTTGTAGTTGTGGGAAAGAGATGCAAGTACCCAGTGAAAGTACAGTGAATGAGAAATGTACGCCTCCCCTTGTCGTTTTCGTTATTCCCAGACCTCGTCTCGTTGAAACCGAATTTTGAATGATATTATTTTAGGGTTCCCTGATCGTGGAATGGCAAAAGAAATTCTACTAGTGTACTGATACCTACTGCCAACTTTCTTTTAGGAAAACTGATAAATTAAATTGTTAAGGTATGGATTTTTGTGCGTTAATTGTGTTAATTATTAATTTTTAAATGTTTACTATAAGTGAGCTGTTTTAAGTGGACATTTTCTAGTTTATTTCGTTTATTTAAATGTACGATAGGAAGTATGTTGGAACGGGGGTCTCGCACGGTAATCCTTTTTACATATCAGAGTAGAAAAGACATTATTTATCAAATTTTCATATACAACCTTCATTCGATCTGCATATCAGAAGAGAAATTGTGAATAGGAAATACAAAAAAAAACGTTACCGTTTGTGATACAACAATATATTATATTTATATATGTATAGCATCGCGAGACCTCCATTTTTTGTTACCTGAATAAATATTATTGATAATTAATTACGATTTGTGGTCCAATGTTAATGAATCATAATACTTTTAAACTAGATAGATGATAAAGAAAGGTCGTGTAAGCTGTAGCCTAGATCGAGACAAATTTCAATACAATAAATAGATGCAATACGAAGATGCAAGCGCAGCCTTCGTGAGTCGCTTGTATGACGATAGCGTTACACGTACAACAAGAGAAATTGTCTGCGTGTTTGTTTGGTGGGGAGTCGTTAGGGGATCGTCCATTATTGCTCGGAGACGAGGCGCCCAGTCCGTATACTAGTATACTAGAGTTTTATACGCAGAAGTGGAATATCGGCTGAGCGCCTCGTTGGGAGACTAGGAAAGGGTTAGTGATGCCTTAGGCGTACGCGGTGTGAGGTAAAATGGGTGCTAAGATGTGGGACCGAGGGTTGACGCGGACAACCGTAAAACGTAACACGTTATGAAGTTTTTTCGATGTATATTAGACCAATCCAACCGAGATACAGGTAAAATGATATTTACATCCAGTTACAAAGATCTATGTAGTTGAACGATCTCAGTGTCCAAAACTCCTTGAACAAATCCAGTGCCCGTTTCATGTGATTATCGTTATATGTACATGTTATTGGAACGAATGCAAAGCGGAGTTTTTATCATATTATATATAGGTAGGCGGATTTCTCAGTGGCTCTTTCTTTCGGCACTTTATTTTTTCTTATGCTTTTGTAAATATATCTATAGTTTTAACTTATTTATTTTTCTCTGACGGAAGTGGCGGCCTCGCCTGGTTCGCGAGAACGGTCTCTCTCCTTCACGTACGCGTCAATGTGTCGTTTTTCGGTAAGCTTAAATTGGTACAATACATAAATTATTGTTATTATTAATCTAAATGTTGAATTGTAATTAAATCGAAGGTCGTGGGGAGAGGCACGTGCGGGCTTTGCGACCGTACACTTCTGATTTTTTTCCTTATTAGGAAATTTCGTTCGGTAGGTTACAAATTCTATTGTAAATTAAATAATATAATTTTAAATAAATTAATAGTAGTTAATGAATGGACCACGCGACGGCAAGGAGTGCTCTCAGAATGCATAATTCGGCTAATGTGAGACGCTGATCGAAACTGTGAGATGTAAGTTACCGGCTAGTAGGGGAAATGTTTGAGCAAACATGTAAAAAGATGCTCGGAGTAAAAAAATATGTTTTTAAACTAATTTTAGTCGAATTGATGTTGTTGAAAAAAAATCAAAGTCTAATTATATGATGTACTTAAAAAAAATTTTCATGTAAATTCTAACGGCACCACGAGGAAATTATTGTTAATGAAATTATATTAATTGATCCTAGTCTTAGTATCATAAATTTCATTTTTAATTATACCTTATTAACGCCCGGTTGGCGCGCGGCGTCACGACAGCCATCTTGCACGATGACTATGATGTAGATACAATTCCAATTCGATGAACCGAAGCGCACACCCTTGCGACCCATTCACGGCCAGTCGATGGTGTCGCTAGATAGGAAAATGATTGCATTGTACGAAGCAATGAGAAGGTTAGTGAATTCGGTGTAGTGTCCGCGGCCGTAGCAACGTATTCTGTCTAAAATTTCACTGTATTCTCGGCCGTCGATACGCTCGCCAAATGTCCAATGGTTCCACAAGAATATGTGCAAGTGGTGTGCTTTGTTTCTTCCATTTGAATCGTTGAGAAATATATTTAGCGTTAATGGATAATGGACGAAAGCGGCAGCAGCACCGCGTTCGGTGTTTTGACAGATTATCATTTGTTTTCTTACATTCTGAGAGTCATGTGCAGCAAAGTGATTGTATTGTGTTACACTTGCTTTTTAAATTTACGCAGTTAAAGTCCGATATGTTAATTTGTAATTTTAGTTGATTAATTTAACAAAATACTGTATTTTCTGCCCCCCTCCCCCCCTAGTTAAGTTATTTTTTTCTATGTATAGTTAGTTATAAGTGTAAATGATTTTAGCACATAAATTTGATGCATGATGATAATGTTAATAAAATATCCACAATAAAATACAACCGTTTCGTTTTTTCTTGCCACTTATTACCTTTTTAATACATACCCATGGTAAATTTAAGTACAAAATTATAACTAAACAACTATCAAATTATTTAAAATTGGTTACAACTTATATGGTTCCATGTAAACACAATGGTCATTACTATATGGTTAGCAGTTGTGTGACTCTAGCTCCGGCTATAGAAAACAAATTAACAAGTCTGTGCCGGTATCGAAATATGAACACAGGTTGCCGATAATATTGAATCAAAAGCTAGCGCCCGGACACTGAACTACCACAAAGTCAAAGTCAAAATTCTTTATTCAAATCTGGATTGGTTTACAATCACTTTTTGACGTCTATTGATTCTACTACCTGTTCGGAAAAAATACCTCGGTGCTGAGAAGAACAGGCGAAAGAAACTCAGCAGCACAGCTCTTATGGTTACGGATGCAGTCGATGCCATTACTGAAAAAGTAAAGAAATATCTTCGTAAGTAGTTATGAAGATAAAGAACTGGGATTTTACCACAAAATCATTCTAAAGTTTCGACAAATACTCTGGGCAGAGGAAAAGCTAGATATTTGCGATCGGGTGCCACGCGAGCTCACTGAAAGAAAACATGTCGTCTCCATTTGCGATTATCTGTTTTGAAGAGATAGATCATGATGAAAAGTGGATCACAATCGTTAACAACGTGCGATACAGATCATGATCAAAGAGGAGAAGCACCACGAAATTTGGAACGCACAATAAGATGATACTGTATGTAAAGTGGGATAGGAAGGGTGTCGATAATTATAAGCTTTACCCCCGGTCAAAACCATCGATTCAAATCTCTACTGCCAACACAACTGCTGAGACTCGAGCAAGAAAACAAAAACGGACCTAATTTTTTTTTTATGACCGTTTGGCGCAGATTCAAAGCTATTGGCTTCGGCGTCGCAGGTGGGTCCGATTCCCACTCGGGGCAAATACTTGTACGAACTACAGATATTTGTTTCAGATCTGGATGTTTGTCCGTGTAAAATTTATTTATTTATTTATTTATTTATTTAAGCTTTATTGCAAACCAATAAACGGTATTACAAAGGGCGGACTTAATGCCATTTGGCATTCTCTACCAGTCAACCCGGGGCGTGGAGAAAAACTGTGGTAGGTGCAATAGAAACAATAATTTATATAATAGAGAATTATTAATATATAATAGAGTAATAAATATACAATTTATATATATAAACATACACACACATATATATATATACACATACACTCCCTCACACACACACACACACACACACACGCACACGCACTATACAAATAATAGTGACATCCGACGAAAACTTTTTTTACTTTATATAATTAAACTATCGGCGGATGGATTTCATGGTGTTTCGTTTAGTTTAACCTGGCAAAGCGTCTGAAACTTCGGGTTCATAAACGAAATACGATAAAATCCGTAAATGATTTAATTTTGTGATGTTTATTTGTTTTTTTTTCTTGTTCACCAATCGATGAACAAGAAAAAAAAAAGCTGCGTAAGAAGGTCATCGTGTCAAAACAGATGAAGCCTCTACTCCATGGAGCTTTCGGATCGATAAAATTCGGTACAATCCCTACTCAAGTGTTATCTGTAATTTTAATGGAGATATCGGTACAGTGCTGCGTGCCTGTGTGTTTATCAGAATTTTGCATACAATGCCTTGGTTGCATCAGACGGTATGTAAATGCGCCTCCGCCGAAAAAGCCGGAGAGAGCAGTTTCACATCACAAATTCTGCTTTGTCAGTATACCGTTTAAATGCGTTTAACGTTACAGTTTGCGCGCATTAAATGGTCCGTAGACAAATCGGTTATCGTGAAGTAATTCGAGCTTTTTTTTTGTAATTCCTCCACGCCTTTATTTTATTGTTCTGTTAGTTAATGTTTTGGAGCTCTCAAAGAATACAATAACTGTAGTTCGATAACACTTGTATCTATGATATGTTAATAAATATACTGTTAAACTCAACTTGTACACGGAAATTTAAAATATCTTCAACAAAATAGTTCTAAATGATAAAGCTGTTTCCTGTCGGGTTTTATCTAAATTATTAAAGCACCGATACTCTGCAAAGTTCGATTTTGAATGCGTTTCATTTTCCATGAATTTCGAGAGCGGGTGTATGCTTTTGATAATCAAGGCTTAATACTCTAACGCCTCTCAACCACAGGGCCAAATACACGAATTCCGAATCAGTACGGAAAACCGGTCGTTGAGATATATGGGATCAAGTGACCAATAACGGATTCGTGCAATAAGTGCACTTACTTAGGTTAAAGACGTAAATTCTTAAGTGTATTTTAAATTTACGAGAAAATACGAGTTATTTTATTAGATGGATAGGTTAGAAATAAAGCGTTAATTAACATTGAATTAATTTATAAAATAAACATTTAAAAAACATCTATACTATACTGCTACATATATTCTCTATATATCTTTGATAAGTTTATATGCATAAAGTTAAAACAACATAATTTTAAAATTTTGTTGTTTATGGTCCCATATGATAAATAAAAATTGATAATCAATGACGGTAACCGGGTTACGAGTCATCAGTATCAGGTCACGTGACCATGAATGTTGTGAAATGTTGGAAACATCAGGAGTTTTAATTCAAAATAAAATGCGGGAAAATTCGAAAAATGGTTACGATTGAAATGTGTAGTTCGTTTTTTTCATCGGGATTAGGAGGCAAAGGAGCAAGCAGCTCACCAGCTCACCTGATGGTAAGCCGCCGCCCATGAACATCTGCAACACCAAGGGACTTGCAAATGCGTTGCCGGCCTTTAAGGTGGGAGTATGCTCTCTTCTTGAAGGTTCCAATGTCGTGTTGGGCCGGAAATACTGCTGGCGATAACCGATTCCACAACTTTTTAAACCAAAATTTTAAAAATTGCTTAATTGGACCATAAACTATAAAATATATGAATAGCATAGATACATTACAATTATACAAAAGAAATGTGATAAAAAATATAATAATAAATTAAATATAAATATAATACACACTGTTGTTTATTGACGATTCTTATCTTTTGCTTATAAAGTTTTGAAAGAAGACTATGTCAAATAAAATAATTTTGTAGGTTAAGACACTTCTAATTTTTAACAATTTCTAAAATAATTATAAATTTTTTTATAAGAATTTATTAGAATATTAAATTTATTATAAATAAGACATTTATACAAGACAGAAGGTTAAAATTAGTTTCTGATTTTTTGTCCTCTCGTTAATTTAATTTCACCTTGTTGTTTAACTTTTGCAGATCTTAAGGAAGTGAAACGTGCTGACTTACCAATGCTAGTTTATTATTATTTATTTTAGTTTTTGTTAAAATAAAGGATTTAAATTGTTTAATAAATCGGATCAACTATTAACCGTAAGAATTAAAATATAGGAAATTTATATTAAAAAAGCAAAAATTCTTCAAGTTTAGTGGATTGTTAATACAGTATCTTTGGTACATTTGATATATCAAATATGTAGCACAGTTATTTCGATGAGAGAGTCCATCAAGCTTTTTAAAAGAACAAGTCCTTGAATATTTTAGACATACGTTTTTATAACGTATATGTTTCTTGATGTGTAATTTCCTTAATAATTATTAATTACGCTAAACGCGCACATTAGCCAATTTCGCATGTTCTTAAACATACAGTTATTACATAAATATACAGTTTACGCTTCAATTATTCTTAAACTATTTTATAGCTGGTAAATTAACATTTAAAATTAATAATTACCAAAAACATTTACCAATAATTTAACCTGCAAGGCACTGCTTTTCAAATTCAGTTAACTCGAGAGTATTAAATTAAAAGGTAGCGGCTGGATGATTAAACCGCGATTTTCTTCCCTTTAGCCTATTCGTTTACGTATCTAAACAGTTATTTTTTATAGGATTTGGCACTAACTACATTAAATGATGCTTCTATATAAAGTCTACCTAAAAAATAAAAGTTTTTCACGGTGGTAGATCCACGCAGCTGCTCCCGCTGCTGAATGGGCCGGCTCGAACCGGATTAGTACCACGGCCTCACAGTAAATCGGCGTAAAGTTGAAGTTTTGTACTCATGCGTTTTACCCGGTGAGTGAGGTGGCCGGTGGCCCATCCCCCTCCTGCCCCTTCTTCCCTCTCCCACTCCCTTCCCTACCTATGACTTAATCCCTTCCAGCTTCCTCCGTCCTCTTCCCTTCCTCCCACTCTCTTTCGAAAAAATCCCCCTTAAAGGTTGGCAACGCATTTGCACTTTCTGTAATGTTGCAAATTCTATGGGCGGCGGTAATCACTTACCATCAAGTGAGCCGCTTGCTCGTTTGTCAGCCTACTACAATAAAAAAAAAAGTTCATTCCAAAACACCATTAATATCATTTTCTTTTTCAAATTAAAGCAGATTAAAAGAAGCTATTGTCTAGAAAGTACTTCTAATGTATTATGTTTACAAGGGATGCCTCGTTATCGATACAACGAACTATTGATCAACTTTTCATTAATCGATATATTGTTAGTATGAGAGTCGACACCAGCTACCTTCTTCTGCCCTTATCCCACTAGGTGGGGTCAGCACAACATGTATTTTTCTTCCATACTCCTCTATCAGCCGTCATCTCCTCAGTCACAACTTTCACACTCATATCTTTTTCATATTTTCATTCACACAATCCATCCACAATTCTTCGGTCTTCCCCCACCTCTCACTCCATCCACATTCATGTCGAAAACTTTCCTAACTGTATGCCCTTCCTCCCTTCTCATGACATATCCATGGTGTAGTCTATTATAAGAACTATAAAATAGATGGAGTTGAAAAATGCGTAAGTTAAGTAAGGTTTGACTAGAATTATGTGGAAAGATAAGTTTTGTTTCCATTCATTCAGCTATTCTTAAGTTTTTAGAATGCAAACTCGGACACCATATCTATCGATGAGGTTTTTCATAGTATAAAAGTATTAGGGCGTCTATAACGCAAGCAAATCACTTCTTTAATATTAATATAATAATAGGCGATTTTGAATTCAACGGACGCGGTCGACATTATTACGGAATTGAATCGTCATTGTTGCAGCTCGAAGCGGCTGTGGTCACGTCCGGACGGTGTCGTGATTTCATAGAATTTTCATTGGCCACGTTTTTAGTCACGATCCTTTTTACGTCCGTTAGCGGTAATGTTTAATAAAATTAAACGTCTCCATAGTGAGTTTGTATCCTGCGGTGAGGCACGTAGCTGACACCTTTGGGCTTGTTCAAGAAGGATTTTATTTGCGATTTCGTGTTTCCGATTTTAACTTCTCTTCTTCTATTAGTTTTTAACTGACTTTTAGTTTTAAATTGAAAAATAGAATGAGTATCGAACGTTAATTGTTAAGTGACACGATCGAAACTGTAGACGGATTTTTGTATTTTTTTATTATAAATGTAAGATCGTTTTAATATTAGATGAATGTATTACAAGGTCTTAGGATAGAAAAGTAGAAAATTACAAAATTATGAAAGAGAAGAAAATTTATTGGTGGGTGTATTATACTTATATTAAATATAGATAGACGGTAATAGGAAGTAGAATCTTTAAGGTATATAAGGTGAGGTAAAGAGAATCGCATATGATAAAAGAAAATTTTACAATGTAAGAACGCTGTTTTATACCTAAATGCCTACATGCCACAATGATAATATCTTCCTTTTGTATAGAGGGTCGATACCTATACCCTGGCTAGTGCGTACTGGCAGACCTCACTTATCTATGAAATGTTTTCTTAATTTTTTTGGAACGCATTTTTCCTCCACATGTTTTGCTTTGACGCTGAGCACTCGGTAAATTACTATCAGTACTTAAAATTGTCAATCATTACACATGAAATTGGTTGGTACCGGATTTAAATTCGGGTCCAATACATCGGCCCGGGCTATAGGCAATAAGTATAAATAAGCTGCCATGGCTCATAAGAAAGATGTAACAAAAACAAAATGGAAGGCCAACAGAGGCATCGATCGAGGTTACCAGATGACTCGCCCCACAATGGGGAGTCCCGTAACTCTATTACGATGCTGTTAGGTCGTATTACGTAGCGTTTTATGTCGTTCCATGGCCTTCCTTATGCGGGGCATATGACGGTTCACCCACTAGGTCTTCAAATTCAAATCACTCTTTCACTCACTAGTACAAAAAGCAGCATACAGTCTAGATTGTCCTAGAAATATATTTTCTTTTTAAAATTCGTTAAATATGTGTGTACGAGATCCTAAGAACGCATCAGTGCATCAGTCATTATTAATTATTCTTAATAATCTTTTCAATGATGTTCAACTGAAAGAAAAATTGTTAAACTCAATGGCCTTCCGCTCATGTTAAATTATACAATAAAATCCAGTAAAGTTTATTAATTGCTAAGATGTCACAAAGACTTACTTCTTGTTTTTAGTGATTAATTTTTCTATATTATCGAAAACGATTTATCCCTTATCATTCCAGCCATTTTTCTGTCTTTTTAAAATAAATAAAAAGTAGGTTACGTCACTCTCCGTTCCACAACTATAGCAAAAGTCATGTCTATCTGTAGGTTGATTCATGTATGTAAGACCATCATGCCGGCGATCATAATTACAGATTTATAATATCAGGTAGGTAGTGATGTAGCGACGAAATACATTAATTTAGTCACGACTTCTCGAATCCTTTGAAATATCTACACCTATCAGCAGAACTCAAACAACTAAGTAAATTTAGTGATTAGTCATACTTACCTCAGTGAAGATTATTGTTTCTCCTTTATTTACGACTTTTGCTATTGTTAACACGAGTGAAGTCAATTTCCTACCGACGTTAAATCGTAATGACTTTTTATTTTAACTGAACCACAGAACACTTAGATATTTATAATTATATGGATCGAGTTTATCGCGTAGTTGATTATAATTATTTCGTTTCAAATGCATTTTATGAGTAATAAAAATTCCGCTTTCTTTATGATGTTGATATTTGTTGATAATTATGCCAATTCGTGAAAGTTCAGTTGCATTCCTTAACTTTTATTGGTCTAGAGCATAGGTTCCCAACGTAGGGCCGCCCCTGGTGGACGCTGAAGCTTTTCGTAGGGACGATTAGAAAAAGAGATAGTTAATTTTTAATTTGTGATTGTCAATAGATAATAGACTGGCGTGATAAGTATTTTTTTTTATAGATTAGGCTGATAAACGAGCAAGCGGTTCACCTGATGGTATTTAAATGGTATAGTGGTAAATAAACGAAATTTAATAGGAGGCGTTGGAATTTTTTTCTGGTAAAGGAGGCTGTAGTCCACAAAAGGTCCTATGGTCCTATGAGAACCTATGGTCTAGTGATTCTTATTATAGTTTTACCTTTGAAAATGGTTGTACTGTATCGCATAGGTTGAGACACTACTCGCAGAGGTCCTTAGCATTGTCTTGAGCGGTTAGTTCTTGAGTATTGGAAAAATATTTTTTCTTGTTTAGGTTTTAATTATATTTCTAAAGATCCAAAAGAAGTGTAAGTCCGATTAAGCTACAAGTTAACAAAAGCCTTATACCTTTAAGGGTATAGTGTCTAAAATTTTAGTTTGGATGGTGTCTAAGAATAGACGATATGACCGTTAAACAAAAGCTTTAAATGTTTTCAACTTTTCGAATGTTCTTATCACTGTCTTTGGCTGCTTTAGTAATTAGGTATTCAAAATGTACTTTTAACTGCGTCGGTTTTGATTATTTTTCTAAACATAAAGTGTAATTCCGATTTATCTACAAACGAATTAATAATAAAACCAAATTCACGCAAGCGAAGACTTATACCCTTTAACCTACATCTGTAGTTGATATTATACAGTATAATCACTGATAAAAACATCTTCAAAATATTCTATACAAATATACACTTCACGGCCACGGAGGCAGTTAATAATTGTTCGCGCTAATAATGGTTCTACCGAAACAATTAATGTCAGTTACATAATTAATCGATTCATCATTTTCGCGCTATTACGATGTCCGAATGAACGAAATTTCGTTAATGAACGAAAGCGATTCGTGATTCTATTCGGGCGACGTGAGAAATTCTGTTTCGATTCGTAGATGCGTTTCAAAGCGTTTAGTTTATGAAAACTCTTACTGAGAGTAGATTAATTTATAATCGTTAACTAAGTGGTAGAGGTGATATAGTGAGGGCTAAAGTAGCTAGGAAAGTAAGTCAACTAGTGGAGGTGATATAGAAAGAGCTAAAGGAGTTAGGAAAGAAAGAGGTAGCAAGCTCCAAGCAATCCTACCTACTTGAGACTAAAAAGTTTAGAATGCCACAAATGTAGTTATTGGTTAGTTACGAAGGATTGTCGGTAAAGAGTAATAGTTTTTAGAAACTTTTTTTTATGTAGTAGGAGGCAAACGATCAAGCGGCACCTGATGGTGAACGATCACCACTGCCTTTGGACCTTTGCAACATTGAAGAACTTGTAAATGCGTTACCAGCCTGGGGAGGTAGGGGAGGAAGAAGAAAGGGATGGGTTACTTCACTCACCGGACGAAATATGGGACCACAAACACTCCCACTTTACATCGATTTTCTGTCTGGTCGTAGTTCTTATCCAGTTCGAGCCGGCCCATTCAGCAACAGCGGGAGCTACTGCGTGTCCCTGCCACCCTCAAATATTTTCAATTGTGAGATTGGTAGGAAAAATAAGGTCCTAGCTTCTGAATCTATTGAACGTAAAAACCCTAAAAGATTTAACATTTTTCTGTTCCAATATCCCTATAACCTAGGTTTCTAGGTGGTAGAGCCACGCAGCTCTTCCCGCTGCTGAATGGGCCGGCTCGAACCGGGTAATTACCACGACCTCACAG
>DWHO01000002.1:0-46356 GCA_018247575.1 Eurytides lysithous rurik | reverse complement strand
TGTAGTGTGTTAATTTTTGCCGCAAATTTTTTCAGTTTGTTCATAGTTTAAACTTAACAAATGATTCTTTATCAGAGTTTTACTCGTATGATGACCTTTGTTGATAATGTTTAACTTCTTCTATTTATATATAACTTAACTACAGGTCAGACAATTAAAAATAAATTAAAATACAATGTAATCTGTTGTTGTTTTATTTATTATTATGACAATTACATTACATTATGTGTGAAGTTATTATAAACTATAGTATTATAGTACTATTACTACTAGTAATTTTACTTTATAAAACATTAACGGATTTTATCGCATGTGATTATGACTATGACGCACGTTATTACATACGTTAGTCATTATTATATGCATAGTACGTTTTTAGTAAAATTATATCAAAATTTGTTTTCATGTTGCAATTTTCTTGTATGTATACACAAGAATCATAATAATTATGTTGAAAAACGTTACGTGCCTCATTCGTGGTCTGTAAAACTGATTTTGATTCGGCAATCAATTCATATTTATGTGCAATAGCATTGAGGATATATATCGACAAATTATAATAAATTAAGTCAATTTTATTGTTTATATCAATTTCTACTAGTTTGTGCTTGCAATTACCCTTAATCTAACATAGCTTTTTCCAAAATGATCGTCAACGCAACGCTCTTTGTTCCGCTTTTTTAACGCCAGAAGCAACAAACGACATGCGAGCAGCCGTGCTCCGAGCGCATGAATAACGATTCCGCTTCGGCTCGCCTCGGGCACACCATGCCAGGATTAACGCAAACTCAATTTGCATGCTGCAACAAAAAAAAAACAGCAAACAACGTTGGCAGCGCAAACCCTTCGCGATGTCAAAACAGAGGCGGACCCGCGTGCACGTCAGAAGTCCGTTAAGCGAACCGAACAAAACCCAATTCGAAAATTTGAAGCATTAAGAACGAATTAAAGCGAACATTATCTTATCGTATTTGCGATTTCACACTCGTCGGGTTCCGCTTACAAATCGCATGCATAAATCGTGACGAGCAGACGCAGCGAGGGCTGCGGCTGGGCCGGGGCTCGCGGGAGGTCGCGCGTCCCGGCCAATTCGGACGCATGAAATAGTGCCAAGCGACTCTCTTATCTAAAATAAACATCTGTGCGCCAATGAAACATGTCTTCAATTATCATAAATCGGCCCGGCACCGACACCGGCCGACGAAAGCCGCGCCCCGCACTCGCGGAGGTGGCTCCGCTCACTCACATGCGAACGAGTCGAAGTAATTTAACGTCACTGTCTATGCACCCCACGTGTAATTATTTAAAATGTTCGCTTTACACTTTTTATTCATCTTTTTTCAAAGTAACAAACAAGCGCTGCGTAGAAAATCGTCAATAAATGTGAAGGTAGGCAAATAGCTTATACCAATGCTTTATTGGAACCTTACATGCGATATCGAGAACTATGTTTTACTGCGTATAAAAGCAATTTCAACATCGATTAAAAGGAATATTAAACAATTCTTTTACAGCACGATAATTCTAGTGTTTTTACATATTAATGATGAAGATGAACATAATCCAAAGCGTCTATGTTAAACAAATTGTACACGAAAATCAACCAAGTATAATAGTTTCAAACATAACCAAATAATAGTAACAAAGAGTCTATAAAAAGATATAAAAAAGCAGTAACTTTAATCTTATCAGTCTGTGGGGGTCTGGTTCTTCCCCTTTCGAGGATACACATTTTTGCAGAAACAAAAGCTACTATTACAATAGAATGTTACAAGATAAAAATTAGTGTTAAAAGAACACAAGTTTTTTAAAGAATCGTCTATCGATATCGATTCTATAAAAAACGTTAGGTAGAAGGTATACGTTAAAGTTTTCGATGTCTCCAGTCACTAAGATGTCACTGGTGTTAACTATATCCGCACTATAGTATTATAAATTTGACAGCTTATTTGATGATTTATTCATTTTCAACACAGCAACAGATCTGTTCGATTTTAATCAAAAGGATATTACATCAAACGGTGAAAAGATGAAATAATAGGAACTATACGATATTCTGTAATATTATAAACGCGGAAATAAATATGTGTAGAGTGTTTTAGGGAGTTTTCTTTTTTAAGCGCAACTGGGGTCATTTAGCAGCGTGTCGACATGTTTTTGGACATTTATGATAGATAATGCCATAGACTACATAGAATATAATGTTAAGTGACAACATAAAATTATACAGCAATGTCATTTATTTCTTTTTTAATTTAATATTATTAAATTCTGTACGTTTTATTATTTAAAAATATTCTATTTCTAGAGCATAAAAAAAGTTGCGTGTCGTTCATTTTTATTTTTAATTACATCTTTGAGACGTAAAAGTCATATTAAAATACCTCTTATATATTTTTTTTTATGTACGTATACACAGTATTACATTAAAAAAACCTCTTATATTATCATACAATATAGAAAATAGATTTTTTATTAAACTTCTTAATATTTTTGAAGATTAACGAGTATGTACCATATATCGGTTTTATAATAACCTTTCAAAACTATTGAATTATTATTGTATTAACAGTGGCATGGTGAAAGTTATGTATGCTCAATAGATTTAAACGCTGAACTGTGATATTAATAGCTAAGAAAGATCTCGATCATCTAGATATAATTTTTTTTCTGCAATGATGCAAATACTATTAATGAATGAAAGTATTTTATTGCGTTTTAATATTGTTTTATTATTCACAATATATTACAGTCGTCATAGCTACAAGTAAAACTGACTTGCTAGAGTCATTTTATGAAATTTTCATTACTTTGACAAATGAAACTAACTGTCATCTACTTCAGTGAATAAAATAATCACGCCTATTCTGTGTATAAGCGGTAGGTCTATCAATATTTTTTTCCAGATGTGTAGAATCCAAAAAAGAATTTTTCCAGATGTGTGGAGCACCCTTTAAAAAAGATACACACCATAGCATATTGTAGGACACAGCACGTTTCGATACATTTATCAAACTAACTGAATATGGAAATATTGGCTCTAGATGCGTTATAAAATTTGAACTACAAAAACTGAAGACTGATACAAATTTTGTATTAACTGCGGTATTACATCTCGTCCATATAAACACTTACCTGCGAAAGAATACCAAATGTCGTAAAGTCCACTCTTTGTAATTCTTTATTAAATTTGTTTCAATACAGTTTAAATTAAATAAAGTGTTTGAAATGTCGGAAACTTAAAACAGCAATAAAATGCCTATTGTTTTATTTGACAATTTCAATACGATTTACTGATCAAAGTTCAAGATAGAAAAAAATTATAGTTTTATTAAACTAGTGCTTTCATTTTACATTACTGTCCTACATTTAACGTGTTATCCAAGCACTAGATACTTTTTAAATTAGGATAAGTCTCTTTTTTATTTGTAGTATATATACGACATTTAGTCGATATGTCATCTTTGTCTTGTGTCAGTCTTTTGTTCGTATTTAACAGCATGTCAAAAAACTTAGAAAATAAGTTAAACTCAATGTGCACAATCTAGTATTTGATTTTTTTTTAATAAGAATTTCTTCATTAGTCTCATGTTTTATCAACACTATTTAACATATTTATCAATAGTTTTCCCTTTATAAACCTCATTGATATTTACATAATTTAAACTTTTAGCATAGTAATGGCCAGTCGTATATTTAACCACGTCTCTGTTATATTAATTAATGAAATACAATATTATTACATATACAATATGATTGATTATTCGGCTTCTATAGCTTTGCAATTGCAATTATCACTTCAGCTACTAAGGTCGCCGGCCTCGATAGTTATTTTCGATTAAATGAATCAATAAATAATTGATGAGATTATGGATGTAGTGTCAATGTTTCTTAAGGCCTTTTACTTTGTATTCCCTTTCGACCGCTCAACTGCAACATCGACACCTTGCGTTCACAAGGTTGTGATAAATCCGCACTTATATGGTGGGGTACACTTTTCTTCTAAATATGGGAAGATGACTTGATACGTCGAATTTACTGGCAGGACATTATTAATTCATTTCCCCTACTTTTTTTTAAATTGTTTTTCTTAAAAGAAATGAAAATAGTTTAAACATATAAAAATAAAAATAAACAATAAAAATTCTTTAAAATTTACTTGAAATGTTTCTCCTATAATTGTATACTCGTAAGTACAAATTGGTAAAAATAACGATTTTATCAATAAAAACAATATTTTAATATAATAAATTATTCAAATATAGAATACTATAAAGTAAAGTAGATGACTACCGAATCACTATAATGTAGATGAAAATGGTATCGTGGTTTATTTGGCTTTATTCTCCTAGAAAAGTTGTAGGAAGGATATTCGAATGTAGGTGGCGTGTTGTGCGAGTATGATAGTATGACAGTGCGCAGAATCGTCGCGCGCGGGCCGAGGCCGCCGGTGGAAATAGCGGCGCGCGCGCATGGTCGCCAATCACGCTTGCCTCCCCTCCGCAGGGCTGGCGGGGCGCTGAAGGCGGCCAATGGCGCTCACGGGGCGGAGCTGGGCGAGCTCTCGGTCCTGCTCCACGCGGGGAGCGTGAAGCGCGAGCCCGAGGACCTCAGCCGCAAGGTGGTCGACGAGCCCGAGCCGCACGCGCTCAAGCCGCCGCGACACAAGGTGCGTCACACGTCCGCACGCCGCCGTCGCGCGCGCACGCACTCACACACCTCCCCTACCGGTCACTCATGTATTATTTATCGCGACTAGCGTACGATGCGCCGCACTAGCCGCGCCCGCCCGCGCCCCCCGACCGGCCGGCCAGCGCCGCCCGCCCAGTGCTCCCACCGCACGGAACCCATGGGATTCTGCACCATTGCACTGTGAACCTTGTGTTGCGAACGATCTAGATTAGTGTGCGTGAAGCTGTGAACTGTGCACCAGCGCGGCATGTACGCGTCAACGTTGCGGAGCGGACAGTTGTCGTGGGAGAGCGCGTGTAACCGGCGCGTGTGTCCGCAGGTGGCGGTCGGCGAGCCCGGCGAAGCGGCGTCGCCGTCGCCGGTGCCGTCGCGAGCCTCCTCGGCTGGCTCGCTACTGCCGGACGCAGCGATGTATGCGGCGCAGATGTTCGCGCCGCCAGGCACCCCTAGCCCAACGCCCTATGGCGACCAATATTCCCGCCAACCGGCAACCTTCGCCGGGGAACCCTACTATCGAGAGTATTTCGTGGGCGATAGCTACCAGCAGCGAAGCGCCCCTCCGTACGCGGACGCGGAGCCAGCCTCGGGCTCGACGTTCGGGGAGCGATACGCTGCCCCTCGCTATCACAGCAAGAGCGTGATAGCGGCCGCGGGCCTAACCGTGGACTTGCCGTCCCCCGACAGTGGCATCGGTGCTGATGCCGTCACGCCCCGGGACCACACCGCCGTACAGCAGGTCGGTGCTACGTGTGACAGGGGCGCGGGCGGACGGGCTTCTCGCATAAACACACACGCACAGACACACTACACATGCTTACATTTGCTTATTTGCGGACATTTTCATTATATCATTTATGTCATATCATTTAAGATTCCTATTCATTCGTTTCAATTTTTTTTTTAATTTTCAAATATGTTTCCAAACGGACATAAAATTGTGTTTTAAAAACGAGCTCGGTTATGTACTTTTAATGAAGAAATTTAATTACTTCATAGACATTATCAGTTGAAAATTTCGCAAACAAGCCTTTGAGTCCATTTGTTGATAAGACTGATAACTTCCTCAGAAGCCCTCCCTCGCGCTTTATGTTTTTCTTTTATTTAGTTCTAACACGGGAACACAATTAAATTTTTTCCATAGTGATAATAATGATTTAAATATGTTCCAATGAATTTGTATACATATCGAATAGTAGAACACGAAGTATATAGTTTGTTCACATTTTCATAACATTGATTTTATAATATAAAAAATGCTATTGAAGAAACAGTTATTGCATTTATTTCTAACTAAATATCTAATTAAATTCTGAAATTAATAAAAATATTGAACAGGAAATATTTATGTATTTGTTATCACTAACGAATGTTCAACGCGTGATCAGAACTGAACAATATAATAATATTGTAATTTTTAATATTTTACCGTTTTAAAAGAGTTTTATAAATCATCGTAGAGCAATCTTCAATAATAACCGAGTTAATTTGTTCACTCGTTAAGAATGTATTATTTACTGCGTTTAAGGAAGCGTTAAAATAATTGCGCAGTGTGTTTTTGTTCTTTTAACATCGGACGAGTTGTTATTCTACAAAGTTCCAATTTATTCCATCTCCATGGACGTAACTTATAAAGTCACGACATTGTGGCCTTCTACAAGACATATTTAAAAGCCCCTTCCATTTTACTACATATTTCTGAGGTATCATATTAAAATAACAAATTGGCATGACTATAATCGGGCCGGTAGCCAAGTGTTATTCAATTATTTGCACCTCCAAGGTGTGGCTCTCACGAACTCTATCTACCTACAACACAGTCTGCTATAAACATTTATCTTTTGTTCTGCAACAACAGAGACAATTCTCGCGTAATATTGACGTAAACAGATTAAACCCATTAATTTTATTTAAATCATGTCACATGATATTATGTTCAAAATCCATTTTGGCCAACGTTGTAAATAAAGAGTCGAATAAGATCGGTCCCTTTTATGATTATACGTAGATCTGTAGTAAAATATTGCGGTTACTTACCAATTAGAAATAGTTTCAAATATCTCAATTGCCATGAATAACTGTTTTTT
Organism: Eurytides lysithous rurik; assembly: GCA_018247575.1. Classification (NCBI taxonomy): domain Eukaryota; kingdom Metazoa; phylum Arthropoda; class Insecta; order Lepidoptera; family Papilionidae; genus Eurytides; species Eurytides lysithous. The sequence goes on along the minus strand of DWHO01000002.1, from coordinate 39,580 downwards.
AAGGTCGTTAAATTAATCGATGCGATTGTTAGTCCATTCTCAGTGCCAGGAAACGATGACGTAATTATTCTAATATTTTAATTATGCCCATTATAATAAATTACGTGCTATTAAAATTAAGTCTATAGGCGGTTAAGTCACAAAAAATGTTTTGACAATGGCTGTTTTCTCGTTTTTTTACTGAGATTGATACAAATTTGTCAAAACAACAAACAAACCAAGTACCAACGGTTCAGTTCCTTAAGTTCACAAAAACAAGTATTTTATTCCTTCCTGTTATTCTTGTACCGATTCAAATAAGACATCACGAATAAAATATACACGTAACTGCAATTTGAAATTAATTACAAAAATTTAAAGCGATATAACATTGCTTTTTCTGCAATTATTTGCTTATTTTTAAATTAAAATTAAGTCTATAAATAACTTTTTCTGCATAAAATTTATTCTTTATTAGCCCTTTATAAAATGAACAATCAATCTTTATAAAAACCCAACATATCTTTATAAAATGAAAATATTACGTTTAATAAGATGGGTTATTTTTTAAATTGAATAGCTTATATAAAATAGACTAAAGCAAAATATTATTGTATTTCCAAAGCGAGCCATCCAACTATTTCATAGTTGCATTCCTACATAGCAGAGTGAGGCCATTACATTGTAACGGCAACTTTTGTATGCACACGATGATTAAGGGCTCTATGGCACGATTAACTATTTAAAGCTGTCATTTATCTATGTGCATTAATTCTTAACATGTTTTACCCAAGCGATAACAACTGTATACCATGCAAATTTGCAGATATTTCCAATGGGTGTAATGGTAATTCTAAAAATAGGCAATTCATATGCCTTTACATAAATTCCACCAGAATAGTAGTACATATTAACCTTTGGGGTTATCTTAAACGCGATTGAGGAGACAGGGATGGAAACTACTGTGAATGATTGAAATTAATCATGTGGAAAAAAACCACGCGTGTGTTACGGCCTCCAACCTGCCATACTGGTATCAGACTAATGTCTTGCCGGTCGAGTTGAAATAAATAAAAAACAGTTTGATTAAAATTTGTCACGAAAGCGTTTGAGCGAACCCCGAGGTTTTATTAAAACGATTTCAAAATATTGATTGAATAATACATAATCAAAACCTCAGATAGTAATGTAAATTGACGGAAATTATAAAAAAGTATTAGTCCTCATTAAATCGACTTATTGGTAACCATTCTTTCTAGATTAATGGTTTCTTACGTAATTAACAAAATAATCGTATATTCATATTAGTTAGTTAAGGAATGTTAAAGTAACCTGAGACTAAAATAATGTAATTAGTATGAAATTATGTAAATTTCTAAAATATAACATAAACCTGATAAACCAACAAACGCGTTTAATAGTTTAAGTTATGGCGGAATGTTGTCACTATTACACATTTTGTACACACAATTTGTTAACAAGATTTTTTGTTTCACTAATGGTGGTTTGCAACTATTTTAATACACAGGATTGTGTTTTAATATGTTATTTTCTAGGCATGTGATAATTATCACCTTGACTTATACCTGCAATACTTATTTCTTAAAAAATATTCATGATAGTTGTGACTGCAAGCCTGGAAGTCAATAGGCTGACACGTGAACTTTAATTTATTTTAAACTAATCGACGGTACATAATGGTGTTTTAATTGGAGTGTCGATGCCCACGCAGTCGTTCGAGTACACCGTGATCTGCCAGCAGCCCGGCGTGGGCGATGACGGGCGAGGCACCCCATCGGCCCACCATTCGCCCGCACAGGCTCCCCGCACCCGCCCCTGGCACGACTTTGGTCGGCAAAACGACGCGGACAAGATACAAATCGCCAAACTGTAAGTACGATTTCACCGACTCAGTCCGGTCGTCCACTTTGGTTTGATTATTTCATCGGCATTCCTCTAACTCATTCCAGCATAAATTCTGTGCTAATTCGGTCGCGAGGCGGCTCTGAATGAGAGTTATGTTAGCGTAATGGACGTAATATGTGTTATTTTTGCATTTCAAATTCTTTTTAAGTAGTTTAAATTATTTATAAATTACATATACCTCATTGTAACTGATTAGGGCAGAGGCAAGGAAGATTCACATGATCGCGATATTTCTATAGTATAAATTGGTAATAGTTTGAACCGAATTACATATTTCGATTGTCTTAGTATAATATAATGACCATAAAAAATATTTATCGATTAAGAAAATATCTGTTTTTTAACAAAAAAGACTATAGATTTGTGTTTCTTATTTATACGTATTGGTCCTTGTAATGTCTTATTTAATTTAGATTAATTATGGTACGTTTCATTACTCAGTTCGTTCTGATTCTGGTATCTTACAAACCAAGCCTTACCATTATTCATTCGAGTAAATGTACTTAAAGAATCTACCTGTTTTGCCATAAATATACAGTGTTATTTCCACGCATATTAATGACAGGGACCGCTGAACACTCGGCCCTAGTAAGAAACAATGTAGAGACTTAAATTACACGCGGATTTAAAAAAAAAACAGTAAGAGCTAATTACGATACGTTTGAAGACTTATAAATGCGTTTATTATAAACGAATTTCTTTATAAAATTATGATAAACTTAGTTTTGAATTGTGAAAATGTCGTATGACAGTTACAAGATTTCAAATATTAGCATCAACGGGAAACGTTAATTTGTTTATCTTATTGTTTAAATTAAACGTTAATTTTTAAATGCATAAAGAGGAGGAATTTTATCATTCAATCGCGGCAAATTGTCGATATAACTGTTCATATAAACAATTCACGCCGCGTCTGTAAATGGTTAGAGTAAACACTTAAAATAATTTGATTACCGTCCTCCTATGCTTGTGGAGTTAGGGAAAATAGAAGGAAAGAACTGACAGCCCGAACGAGCGTATTGACCGACCACTTTGCACCTCCCGCCTATATTCGATATGGCGGCCCTTTCCAGGAAAATCATCGTACGCCGAACACACGCAGCGTATTAACGGATCATACACAATAACTAGCTAGTTACGTTTTGAATGAACGATATTTTTACACCTTGTTTTTTCTTATATCATATACATACAAAATCATACAATATTAAGTAACACATTCAATGATAATGTTTATATAATTTTAATTAAAACATTAAAATTTAAGTATATATAACAATGACGAATGAAAAAATAAAACAAAAAGTATTAGAAATTTTGCAATATAGTTCACTGTTGTTCGATTATCATTTATGTTTCATAAGTCGAAGATCCCATATTCTTGTTATTACTGAAATGATATGAGTCTTTCATCAAAATACTTCTATCCAAACATAATGGGAATCAACAATTTCAACACTTTTAAGATCATCTGAACGTCCCCCTTTAAATTAATGAAAGAATCATCAAAATCGGTTCAAAGGCAAAAGAAATTATTGATGAACGTTTATAAACAAAAGATTTTGATGGACAGAGATATTCCTCCTTATTTGGGATTTCCCCTTTTAAAAATCATAACAGCACGATAGTTCCAATTATTTATTTTAGTTTGAGAATTAATTATTAAATAATATTAAAAATATTTGAAATATTTTGTTACATCGATTTAGGGTTTTGTGGATCGATTAGCGCGTCACAAGATGTGAAACAAGCGAACACTTCAGCATTGCGAGTGTTTACTAAAAGAATATGATATTATGATAATATCATTATATAGTAGGGATTATTAAGAAATAGAAAATGAAGTTCATATCTCATATTGATGACAAGGAATACTAAGTATATCGTAAATATTAAGGTAAACTTGCTTTACGTATTATGTAGATATATTGCGTTAAAGAAATCCTCAGTAGCACAGACCACGTGTTAGAAACGTTACAATTCAATGAATTTTGCAGCAGTTATAACGTTGTGTTTTAATTAAAGCACCGGCGTTTGTAATAATCAGCCTGATGTGTTAATTAGGTAAGCATTACGTGCTACGCGATATTTCTGGGTAGGATAAGACATTTTTAAACAACTTCAGTTACATTATTTCTTAGTTAAGGAATTACATAGTCAATAATATATACATATATGCAATACGTATGCTCGAATGTCAAATTGTTATCAGCATTCATTTACTTAATTTGTTTTTGGGGCTACAGGCGCAGTTACCCTCAAAGCATTTTAAAACTGTATAAATTAAGAATGCTTTGCAATTTGTCTGCAATGGCCACTAAAAAGCAAGAAATGATTTAGAAAAGGCTTTACAACCAATGCTTTTTATATTTCAAGTCTCCTCCCTTGAATCGCCAAATTCTTATCGGTTAGCTTAATTGTTTAAGGTTTCGCAAAATTATAATTAAAATATTATTGTATTAAATTAGAATATTATTGTATTAAATTGGTTCGGTGTGAAAGTTTAGGTTTTTTTTAAGCCTTGACTAATATCCCCTAAGTCGCTTGTAAAACTAGACACAGCGTCTACGCTTTTTTATCTATGAAAGCGCCAATACGCCATTGTATTGTAGTGACAGCGAAACGGTTACAAGTGCTAATTTGTAGATCGTGAAAGACTAATGCATCACCACAAAATATGTAACCACAATTAGGTATTAACTCTACGTTAAGCTTATCGAAGAGCACCAAGCCTCTGTCGTTCATGAAGCTATTGGACTCTCGCTACGCGAAAAATTTTTTTTGAGTTACATGCTATTTAAAGAGCTCAGCATAGCGCGATACACGTATTTTAAAGAGGAAATACGTCTTTTTTCAACTGCTAGAACATAACTAGTCTAGATACTATCAGATAAATAGATTGTGTGAAATAATCGAAATTTGAACTTAAATTGACAAAAATATTTGAATAGACATTTATTTAAACAAAAAAGAAATAAGAATTCACACTGACTTTGTCTATATTCAATTTTATTAATAATCACTATATATAAATAAAGATATAAATATTAATTTGGTTACAATTACCGGATAGTAAATAAAGCATGTGAAATAAGTGATTAAAAATCTTTTGTGTAGCCGTAAAATCTGTGACGATTATTTGAATTTATGATATTAACTACTGTGAGGGACCAAATATTATTATGCAAATATTGAGTGTTTAATATGTGTGAATTATTAATAAATACTTCTTAATTATTTGTAAGTGTTATGGATACATCGTATAATTGCCAATTATCGAATATATTTTTTAATATTGAACATACAATAAACATACACACACAAATATAACATATTTATTATTTTTGTATTAAATCACAGATAATCGAGTTATTTAATTGGTTTTCATATTTTAAGGATAAGGTGGTATGGCTGATGATGTATTTATAAAATTTTAAATCGTTCTGTAAATGTATAAGAGCATATGTAAACTTTTTTATTCTACCTTACTTACAATTCGATAGATACAAAACGTGTACAAAAAATGAAACTTCGTTGTCATAGATAGAAAACTTTGCTACATTCATTTGCATCAACAAATATGATAAGTGTAATAGTTTTCTTTACGTTAATGATAAATTTATTTTCACGCTGCTTTCACATCGGATCGACATTTTAAAGTGGTAAGTAATAAAAAAACTCTAATACAAAATAATTAGATATGATAATTAAAGCAACTAAAGTTAAATCACAAATTAATTTCTTTTCAATCACTAAAAATTTATGATCACAAAGTATTTTTAATTTCATTTACAATTTTATCAATTGTTTCCCTAGTGTTTTATTTAGTTATTATTTTCATCATAACTCTTACGTTGGCTTATTTATATTAACATCGTGTTGTAATATCATAATTACAATAAATAACATTATTTAATTCAAAATACATGTCTTAATTGAACACCAAAGTAATCACACACTTTTAAGTGATCATAGTAACAAATCGTTACCCAAGTTGCGGCCGAAGCGGCGGAAACAGTCTTCAACACGATAAGTGCATTAGCATTATTATCTCGATAATTACCTACATGCATTTGGCCCAAATAACTCGGTCGCTTCAAACGTCTTAAATTACGTGACGATACCTGCCCGTTTCTGGCCCATTACCAGCCCTCGTAGTCGAAGGTTTTTCGATGCCCTTACCAATGTTTGAACTATTACTTACCAACTGGTTAAGTACCCGGTCGGCCCGATACCCCAATGCAACGGTATGTTTGCGGGTCCAATGTTCGACACGGGAATCAGCTACCTTAAAGTAGTAGCTTAATCAGCCAATGTTTGTTCAAGTTGTTATCACGACAGAAAGGCTTCTAATACGGGGTAATGGGATACCTAAATCACTTATGACGTAGCCACACGGCTAATAAAGTGATCATAGCACTTTCCGGCAATACTATTTGGAGTTTGAAAATTTACGTTATCCCAAATATTACGGATATTTAAATTTCAAGAAATTTCGTATTTTACGTTCTCTATTGCTTCAAGTACTTCAACTTTACAAAGTTATAAAATTGTTAATAAAGTTTGTTGTGATTAATTCAGTAGGGCAACATATAAAACTTTTTCACTATACAACGATATGTTTTTATAAAGTATAAAGGGGTGGTCATTCTATTATTGATCTTCAGCGCAATCTATATTCATGTAAGAATGGTTATACGTTAGTATGGAGTATGAGTAAAAGATAATTTCCCTCTAACATCGCGATGCGTCCGTAACTCCTCGTGCTTCGCTTGTCAGAGCGCACCCGGCAATCAACGCGCCGCCATTACGCGGTTAAGCGTTCTCATTAACCCGGCAACCGCCTGCCGTGATTCCTCCGTAACGATTTTTTTCGTCTTCCGAGTAACTAATAATTTATTTTTTTAACCATTTAGAAACATTACAATCTATTAATCACGGTATCAAAAAGTTTTTATATGGTACGTTTTCCTATTCGATTATATAGTATGTATGGTTATGGGTGTCGATAAAGAAGATAGAAGCAAATTAATGACCCTGAAACGTAGCTCGATTCGGAGCCTGTTGCGATTGGTGGTTACGATTCACGGCATTGTGTCAACTGGGACATACGTCTCGTCTCGGGACATACAATGGACCTTCAATTTCCATCAGGCATTGATAGGGTAGAGACGAGCCTGACTGCAATTCGCATATAACGGTACGCCGAGCCCAATTTACATTCGTCGCCCGTAACATCCACCACAAAAGCTTTTCCTGAATTTAATTTGTGAAAGTTTTGTATACACAGAGCTTAATTGGAATAGACCGTATTAATTATATTCAGAGTAGCAATAAAGTTGTGCAATAAAATTAAAACTTTGCGGGGAGTTCTATGGCTTTAAAGTAATAAAATAAAAAATAAGACGTGGAGAAAAAAGAAGCCGTAATTAGTCAATTAGTCGAAATTCGTTTCGTTATCGTAATTCTTATTATGGTTTCAAAGACGTTCTGATAGCCTGAACTTATCGTGGTCAAAGGAGTTAACGTTGATACAATTATCACGGTGGTGAGTTTTAATCGGTTACGTTGTTTGTAATGGGGTTGTTAAAGGTTCAGTGGTCGGTTCGGGAACATGTCCGTACTGAATCGTATTTATGCGCATCTAATTTGGCGCTGAATCGCTCTCGCACTGCGGGACGCCGTTTCTTATCGCAGCGAACGTTTTTATTGCAAGCACTTTGTTGTCGCTGCATTCCGAAGACTTTTTGTGCTATCATCAATTTCCGCGCCTCGCCGATTGATTTATTCATGAAAGACCCTCGCCTCCACTTCACGCAGGAAGTGTCTTTTTTCGGCCGATGCGTTGCTGAAATTTGTAATGAAGCTCATTCGAAAACAATGCTCTGTTTATTATACGAATACGCGGAATAAACGCACGAAGTTGCTCAGATCTTTCCAGATGGCAATTTAAGATGTCCTGTTAAACCCGTCAATGTTTTTAGTGCACCACCGGAAGTTGTCGGCTTTCGACGTGATAGTTTAGATGTGCTTTAGATAAATAGCAAGGTAATTGATTAACGATATGTGGATAATCCATCAAACGTTATGTAAACAGAGAATAATAACAGCCGAAATAACAATGGCCGTCTACGTCACAAATGGAAATTACGTTTGGAATAACTTAGAGAGAATCAGATAGGCAAGCGTGCAGCGGCCGATCCGTCAATGTCGGTCCGGGTTTGCATTACAAGGCTTTTATCTGCCCGGTCTCGGTTTAAATCGCAAACATCAGCGGGATTGTTTACCAAATTGTTTTCAATAAGCTTTAAGTAATGGTGTAACCGTAAGCCGAGAACGGGGCCGAATGCTGGCCGGCTATCTGCATGCCGCGGCGAGATTTATTAACAGATTAGTCGCTCTTTAGCGATTTATGACTTTTTATCGAGTTACATAAGTAACGTGCTGTACAATGAAGCAGAGCGATAATGTCGTCGCGTTTTCCTATTGCAATTCTCTAGCGAGTGTCGCGTGGGCCCGCGATGGTGACAAAAGGCCCGCGGCCCCCTAACGAGCGGCGGCATGCGATCCCCGCCGAACAAGCGGGGTTTTCCTTCCGCCAATCCCACGCGCAGGAAATCGCGAGAAAACGCGCTTTTTCACCACGCGCCGTGAACTGGCTCGCCACACCTTTATGTAACGACGCCGACATCGGGCTTAGCTCGCCGCACAATTAAGATTTCCACTTTTTGCTCGCTTTTATTGCTTCACTTCATGGAAACTTTATTGTCGTGGACATGTATCTGTTGATACGTATCTAGAGAGAAGAAATCGTACTTTTTCTGAATGTCTCTCACTTAAACCAGCTCTCGTCGCTTATTTTATATTCCATCAAATGGTCAGTGCAGCGACTCACCGGTCGCCATACTTCGTAATGTGCAACTTTTAAGATTTATCTCGACCTCGCGTACGTACGAGGCGTTGCGCGAGCTCGCTATCTCGGGTACCCGTCGTTATCAAAATAGATGCCATGTTAGCGGTTGAGTTATTCGTGCTTTTTTCCGCAGGTTTTCGCCGTACGGATTCAAATATCACCTCGAAACGGCTAGCAGCAGCTCGCAGCGGCGCGAGGACGACCGCATTACCTACATTAATAAGGGTCAGTTCTATGGCATCACGCTGGAGTACATCCATGATCCAGACAAGCCCCTTAAAAATCAAACGGTCAAGGTAAGTCAAAATATTACTTCTGGTAAATAAACCATATAGGTTAAACCATTTAAAAACATCCAAATTTTTAATCTTCATTTTTAGATACTGTCGAATTATAATTCGGCAGCAACTAAAAATAAATTGGGGTCACAACTTCAAGTCCAATTTTCTAAACCGATATTTTGTATGATCAGTCTCCTACGTGCAATAATTGTATCGCAGTTATGTCCGATAAACGGTATAAGCTCACATAGTCTAATAAACCAAGGCGGTTCTAAACGCCCCCGGCTATCAAAAGTAGTCGATTAACGACGAGCTTACGTCCGTTCTTCGTTTCAATATCGTATAGATACTCCGGCAGCAAGAGCGTTTGGTCACGCCATGCACACGGATACGCTTATTTTTATGTGGATAACTCAAATGTTAATTAATTACATAAATTTTAGGGCAGTTTATATAAAAATACTTAAACCACAAAGTCGTTTTTGCTTAATGTACAAAGGCATGAATCCAACTAAAGAATCACTCGCGAAATCGGTTCATTTTATCTTTACACTTAGCCAAAATCGATAACAACAATTAATAAAAAAAAAAGCTTAAGTTTCACATTTGAGGAAAAGACATCAACGAGCCCATTTACAAAATCAATGTTAGGAATGGGGGATTTGTCTATATTTGATCAGAAGAAGTCCACCATGGAGATGGCCGGATGTTTACTTCTCTCGGATGTTAGAAAGTCTAACCGCGTATATTGGATATATGCAGCCGTTAAATAACAACTTGACACACCGAACGGCTCTATCTAAAGCTACACGATCAGTCCAGGGAAACACACATATGTATGTGGTAAATGCGTGGCGCAAATATTTCGTTTACGTTTACCGAAGTTTTGTGTACCAACGATAAAAATTAGTTATTTTATAAAAAAAAGTTTTATCAAGACATTTGTGTCCTGTCAGTTCTGACTCAAAACGAATTGTACGATCCACCTTTCTTTAATGTAAAAAAAATGTTTTGTTTCTATGTTAATCAACGAAAATATTTACTCTCTACAATGTGACTCTTAATCCTATCAATTTTTTTTTGTGGATATTTTTAAATGAATTCTAACCGATGATAGCCCAATCGAAAAAAGGTGTATAAATAGGTCTAAATTGTTTACCCGTTGTTACATATGCACCGCCACTTACGCAATAAACATTAGTTATATCGCAAAATCGTTATTAATTGCAGACTAAACGCCCAAACTAGTAACAGAAAAATATAAAATTTTACTAAAACTATTGGATTAGGACGGGTAATATACTGATGTTTAATTAGTTTAATATCTTTCATGTAGCCTATTATTCAAGGCTTCACCGTGTGATAGTAACAAAGTGGTATCGCCATGACTCTGAGATGGCGGGGTTCCCGACCACAGCTATCCCGTCTCAATTTCACTACTCCCGGTTGCATTACGTGTTTGCCTTCGACGACTCACTTTCATAACCGCTTATTTTTTACCGAACCTCCCCACTTTTTTGTATCCCTCGTGAAACCGAAGATCTCTTTGTTTGTATCACACATTGCAACTAGTTTTGCTTCTCGTTATGTAGTCTAACCATTATTTTTATGAAAAAATTCCTCTGTAGTGTTGTTTATCTGAAACAGTGTGGTGCAATAATCTTATAATACTACAGAGTATAAATCATTTTTAGTTCAATCTAGAACATGTGTGAAAAATACATGCCCATAAATTGAACTTGCGTTTAGATACAATAGTTAACGATTTGTATCACACAATTATCTTGATCACGTAGAAAAATTTCTCTTGATAATTTTTCAACAAGCGAGTAATTGCGTGGTGTGATAAAAACATAATCGCGTGTCTCAAACTAGTCATTGTTGTATGGGAAAATGATGACCAAGAAACAAAGACATATTCCAGCCTTATATGATTTTCCAATTAAATTGGAAATCCCCTGTGATAAATTTCCTAACATTTTATTTGAACTGGAATATCGGGGGTTTATTATGTACAATTTTTCCAAAGTATTTTTATGTAGGAAAACTGGATTATATAGATGATACCCTCCGGAGATAATTGCCGTCGAGTAGCGCTATTATGAAACAATGGACGTATCTTCCTTTCACATCATTATTAGGGAACCATGACAATGCAAGTAATCATTATAAATATGCAATTAATGTGGCGTTTGGACGTAAACAATATGCGTCACAAGATATTCCGCAATAATTGAATATTTCCATCGTTTTTCTTTGAAGTGCAACCTGGGTGCCCGAGCGGCTTTATCTCGATTCAATGGGCTTAGATCTGAATAATCAGTGATACAATGCGACATACGTTTGAAGTTATTATTAAGGCAGCAAGTGGGCCGCGGGTCCGGCGCGCATTCAATAAAGACTCGGATAGATGCACGCCGCTTATCTCGCCGCAATCGAGTACGCATTGTATGGCCGCGCCCGATAATTAAGACGACGCTTTTGACATTCGCCATATAGGAACACAATGACCGCCCCGGGAGTCCGGGCCCCGGCTCGGATAATATCGCTCCCTTAAACAATAACCTCGCTGCATTATGATAAAACAATTTCAATGCGGCAAACATCATGTTTCCTTAACGAGCAACTTTTTCCCTCTTCCTTTTTATTTTTCTTTTCCGTTTCGAAAAAAATATGTTAATGCACGTTCGTGTGCTTATTATAAGATTTAAGTAGCTCTGCATTACATTGTCGTCGATTTAATCTGTTCTTGTGTGTAACTAGGTCGCATTTCTGGGCATTCGCTGATGGCCATTTCGATATTTTAAAAGTCTCCGCCAAGCCAATAATGCATGATTTTTACAATGCCTGCGACGTTGTATTTAAGACAACATTGTTTATATTCTCGAATAAATCAATATTGAATCGATATAAAGTTAATAGGTGACTATTAACATTGGCTTTATTTGTTTTTAAACAATAACTAAGTTTCACGACTACAATGTCGATTACGGTCATTAGTTATCCACCGTGGCTGACAGTTTAAAAATTCACACGCGAACCGAATGCGTTTTGCGTGCCGAAAAGCGGTTAGGAGGAGGTATAAGAAAATTTTCGGTAAAAAGAGAGATTCGAGCACACGGAGCGTGCGTGGCGAGATGGTAATTACAAGCGGCACCGCCCCGTTCTCGGACTTTGCCGCCGACCGCCGATACCATCAGCCGACAGATCTCCACCCAAATTCGTGAACGTCCGCGTACCAGATTTGCACCTAATTAAAGGTACCCGTGTACTGAATACAATTGACGCAGCTCCCGTGTTCAGATCTTCACACGCCAAGTTAAAACATATACCATTTACATTTGAATGGAAATGATAAATAGAATTTTAAAACGATACAGCCAGGAGTGGGTTCTGGAGTTGAAAAGACTGTTTTTAAATATTTTTATGTGTAACGGTGTGAAAGGGAATCGATCAATCACAAAATGTAGCGCCAATTAATCATCTTGCTAGTAAAGGTATCGTTTTCGAAGCTTTATTGTAGGGTGCCAACCTTTGCATATTAGTAGATAGTTTTTGCACACATGATGTAATATCGTGATTTAATATTAAAAATATTTTATCTCTAGCTATGATGATATTTAATTAAAAAAATAATTATGGGGCTTACTTGCATAAAGTACTAAATTAAGAACAATATACATCGTGATATGCTTATAAAAGACTGTTAGAGATAAGTAGAATCAGGCAGAGTAGATCGTTTCTATTTGCAATATATAATTTACATACGAATCGTATTTAATACCTTTTAAGCGCCAGTAATAAACTTCCGCTTATCTTTTAATTCTGCGGCGCGATTAAACCGTATCTCGCGTGTCCAGCACTCCTACTCATTGGGCGAACTTTTTGCTCTATTTCTTATCGATGAACTGACATGCTCACTTTCGTAGCAACGGAAACTCGCGTAACGAGGCGCGTCGTCGTATTCTTTTCTTTTTGCAATATTTTACGATTTTAATGATTGCTCCGGTTTGCCTTTTTAAGGCGATCGTTAATGATGTCTTTTACACTCGACATGTTATGCTTGATGAGGGATTATAACGGTCGGCTTCAGAGCGCACGGTCCCCGCCGTGCGCGTTTCGACCGACATCGCACGACAAGTGAAGGGCTGTCATACGAGACAGATCGAATAATTCTCACAGGGCGCATTGACGTGTAATGAAATTTCGCATTCGACGTGGATGGAAAAAGTTCACCACCTCAACATTATGCAGGTGTCGCAAAAAATATGAAATTTGCATATATCCCGTTGACGGTTGGAAAACGCCAATCATGATCTCGATCAATCACCCGTCGAGATGTCTCAATTTAGCTCGCACCCTTGTCGGGGCGCGTCGGCACCCCGCGCCAGTCTTTCTCAGTCTTCTCGACGGCAGAAAAACGATAATGATTATGAATCGCGGAATTATACAATGGAAATACAGTTCATGGCACCACTGGTCCTTTAATGATTTAAATAAACGTTACCACTTTTATGTTTAAATGATAACCATTAATATATATAATGTGTAACATGATAGACTTTTGTATGTCTTTTTGCTAATATATGCTGTTCCGTATCTGAATAATGTATTTTATGTGTGTATTTTATTATAGACTCTATAACTACGAATAAGTTTTCTATAAAAGCCTATTTATTTTTCTCTAGTATAAACATGAAAAGCAGTAAATATAGTTTGCATCGTAGAGTTATTCAAAAAGTAGTTGCGCCTTATTTTTTAATGATATAAAATCTATTATTTTATAGACCATTTGATATTATTTAAAACATAATTTTACATAATATAAAAATTTACGTTTGTGACCTTGAGCAATTTATTTTGGTACGTTTTACAATCATTAACGTTTACGTATATTTCCATTTAACGAACGTTAAAATATATGAGCCCGCAATTGGTTCGAAACTGTGATTTATTGATTGATCAACATATGTTAATACTAAAGACAGTGATATAAGATTCTCACTTTAGCTTTATTATACCTAAAGTTATTTATCAAGCGCGGTGTCGCGCCGTTGTAATGTACTTTTTATGGCTGACTTCAGAATTTGAGTGTAATTTATGCGAATTTAATGTAATTGCTTTTTCAGTGTTTTTAATTTTCGCCATACTTATATAATATATGATACTGTTGAATCTAACCAGAAGCAAAAAAAACGTGTTACGTGAGAAAATAAGAAGTTTCAATGATTTAAGCTGGCCAATAAACCTTGTATAAAGGTTTACATCACCTTTTAACTATTATTTAATATAATATTGGTTCACCTTTTATTTTGCGTTACAATTTTAATCTACAAACGTACTAATTTATAATAATTTTTTGTCTTATTTAAAGCTGTTTTGAATAAAATTTGCAAAAGACGGCATAGAGAGCCAATCCCAAACAATAGAATAGAAGATGATTGTAGCTAGTTTCAAATGACATTTTGCTGAATATAAAATTACCTTATATTTAGTATTACTTTACTAAATGGAAAATAACTATCATTAATCGTACACGATAATGAGTCTTCCTGATACCAATTGTTCTGTACATATTATTTTTTATTTTTAAATCCAAATTTTCGGATATTACACCAAAAAACTAAATAACACAAACCATTATTAATTTCATTGTTGTTCAGATATTTAACGCTCTCTTGCCGTAAGACACGCGGGACTCGAGTTCGACAGTGCGTTAATATTTCACGTTTGGCTTAGCAAAAAAAGTTCAGGCATTGATCCATGTAGTACCATTCGATAACTGTTACATTAATGATTACATGCTATTCGGTAATTTTCACGTAACTAAGCCAATTGTTAAAAAATCGATTGGGACTCACTTTAAACACGATATGTAATATTTACAAATTTAGCTGGAACACAAGTGTCTAAGTATGAAAACATACAACGCATTTAATACGCGCAAAATCAATCATAGAAACGTGAAAGTGAAACTATATATCACAATGAGTCATTACATGGAGAGTTATTTGCATACAATTAAAGTTGGAATGTAAAAGGTTGCAAAAACGAAACGAATCAATCATAATCCAGTTCGCTAAACGAAAGACTGCCCGCATGGACTTTCACTCAGACTAAATCTACGGTTTGAATGACAGCAGAGTTGGACGCGTATAGCGTTGCGCAACGCGGCTCGTCATTGTTTCGATATTGGAAGTGTCACAGCGCGCGTATTTAGCGTCACTCCAAGATAGCATCTGGACCGGCATGAGACGGTAATCAGCGGTATTAGGAGATATAAGATTATTGAGCAATACGCGACTAGCGCGTTTATCTCAATACCTAGTGGTGAATAACGCTGATTGAACGATCCAATTGTTCTAGTTAGAGTTATTTCCATAATAATAACAATACTTATTTCCGTTATTCATATAATTAACCAATGAAGTCTATCAAAGCCGAGTTGTTTACTCTTTTTTTATTCATTTAGTTCAAGGGATTAAATATACACCTGTACTCCATACTCAGATATCACTTTTTTAGTTCTCATAAAAAAAACTTCTATAATGAGTTTCCCTCGCACAAATTATATAACATTAATTTGTGTGAGGGAAATATAAAGCATCCCACTCTTTGTGTTGCCATCTTTCTTGTCTGCCTCCGACGAAAGTTTTATCGAATGCACTCAAAGCTGTAGGTACGACATCTTGAGCCGTATCACGACCGTACGAAGCCCTGCGCTTTACAATCTGACATTTCCTTTCGACATTTAAGCAGATTAGTGTTACAACGCGACTTTGAATTTTAATCCGACGCCGGATGGATCGCGGCAATTGCTCTGATTTAATCGAGGTTTAGCGGTAATTGCCCACTCCATTAGCGTTTAATGGCATAGACACTTTGGAGGGACGAATTTTATTATAATTTTGTCTAAACAACATGTTACATTTAACGGTAAACAATTTACTTCGATCTTTTCGGGATATTGGAAAATTGGCATGCAATTCGAATTTAGCAAATTTTCATTTTAAGCAAAAACACAAAAACCAATCTATCTTTGTCATTGTACGTGATGTTTAAGAAATATATCAACTATTGAAAGCCATACTTCTTATTATTATAATGTCCGGAATGTTGATCATGCACAAAATATGTACTCGTCTGCTTTATAGGTGGCAAAAAATCAAGTTATAAACGTAAATCAAAAAAAGAACAATTATGTGTCCTCAGAGCCGTTTGTTTTTTCAAGAATACATTATCACATACTCTTCATTTTGTTTACATCATGGCTGATTAAACCACAGTTACGCTTTAATAGAGTAGATATGAATTATTTGAACATAGAAGTAATGTCGGTTGTTGGACGTAGACGTGGCACGTTGAATTAGAGGAGATGGTTCCACCGCCGGATGCGCGGGAACACTAGGCAATTTGTCGGGCAGCGGAAGCTCCTCATCGCTCGTATTCTCCCGGGCCCGCGGCGCTCTAGACCACTGCGTGGGGCACATCCACATTATGCCGAGCGATTTTGCGTTAGTATCTATTAATAAAGCCTATTAATAGACACTTTATAACAATATTGATAATGCCTAATTAAAAAATTACTCTTAATTAATCTTAGCGTTACTTGATATAAACATAAACAAAGAGACAAATATAAACATGTCAATGAGAAAAGTTATAGTATAAGTGATGAGGAACTCTACTGCTTGACTATTAAAATACTTCACATTCAATATTTTTAAGTGCTATATGTAAAACATTTAAATAAATCTAGCGAAAGGGGGTGATAGAATATGAAAATATAATTAATATTGAAATAAATATACTAATGCTATATTTTATCGATACATCATTATATATTATGCGGTTAAGCTGTAGTCAAAACTAACTACTACCAGTATTTGAACAGAAAAAAAGATTGCATGGACTTAAAATTTCTTATAAGTATTTTACAACAAGAACTGACTTTGCAGAATTGGCAGCATTACTTTTATAACTTCAGATCGACGAAAGAACTGATAAAATTACATAGACTTAACACTTCCTTTTAAATAAAAAAAGAAGTAGGTACTTTATATCTTAATCGGTAATACTTGAGATATCTATCGCAAACGCCCCAATAAATATATACTTTGCCGGTGTTAAAAAAACTACTTTTTGTAACTATTTCCTCAAATATAGTACAGTATTGATAAACAAAGCTTTAACAACTTGAAGAACAAAATTAAAAACATTTTTAAAGTCTTATAAATAGCAAAACAATCACCATGCTTCTTTAACTCGAGCCATCATTGACGTATGCACTCGAGGGTGAATCTTTTATTAACGACCTCCGAGCGGCCATTGATAAATCTCGTTTGATGCGATATAAACACCGACACGTATCCAACAAGCAGCACGGCAGCTACACCCACTGTTCCGTTCAGAATTTATGTCGAAAGCCGACATTCACCGGTGAACATTCGCGAACAGGCTAGGCGTTAAAGCGGCCAGCAAAACTGGCGCACTTAACAAACAGACGTACCCCTATCAGATATAGCGTATCGAGACGGCGAGACATTACTTCTGCTCTATCGATAAAGCTCAGCTGTAAGTGAAATAGTTTCTCGGGGCGGTGTACATAAATAATTGTCATAGCAGCGATAGCGGCTGATGGATGGGCGGCGAGGCCGGCAACAGGGAAGCTTAGACGTACTGAAACACTAACGTTCCCCGCAACGTTACACGACGTTACGCCACTGTTCACGTAAATGCGTTAATAAACAGATGATGCGAACACGCGTAACTCCGTTCCGCCAGTTGCCACCAGTTACCGCCAGTTACCGCCACGCACTAGTTCCAAACGACGCCCGAGTGCGTTTAGATAATGTTCTGGAATTCCGATTCGGCAGCGTAACATTCCGGTTAAGTAACTATTAATAGCGTTGATCTGCACAGTTTTTATTTTGTTCCTTTTTAACCATACTTAAGAATTTCTTTTAGAATGGTTTCATTTTATGACGATGACACATCCCATTTATTATACGCCAACAATTTATTTAGAGATTGGTTCTGAATGGATTGTAACTGTTCTCTTATCGAATTTAATAACTATTTTTTTATATTTGAATAAAAGCTGCAACAACGGTATTTTAGAAAAAAAAACGCGTCGGAACAATATATTTATGCCAATATCTAATGAAGTTAATATACTCTTTTTTGTATTTTTTAAATCCTTCCTTCGACTTTACAGCTAAGTTGTTGATTTCCCCGATATTATTGATTAAAGCAACGACACCGAAGAGAAATTGCTCCGTATACAGAAACAAAGTGGGAACAAGCGCGGCCACGAGTTTTAATTAGAACATTTATCTGGAATGAGATCAATAACCGCCTTCGTGTGAAACGAAAAGATCATTTCCTTTATATCTGCCTACACGTTTTATGAATACAAAATGAATTATAACTGATCGCGTATTCGTGCATGATTTATAAATTTTAAATGCCATAATTGATCGCTTTCAAAGAGTCGATGTTTATTACTAATAACTAGAAGAACTCATAAATAAAAATACATATATATATACTTTAATATTTCGGTATATAATAGTAACAATCAATGTATTTGACGATATTAACAACGTTATTAAAATTAAAGTTATTTCTGATTTTAATATTAATGTATTATACATTGATTTTAATATTAATATTAATGTAATTTTTATTTCCTTGCGTTTCGAACTCTTTAAAAAATCCCGGATCACGGGTCCAACCATGGTTTCTAAAGACGTAAATTAGTTTTATTTTAACAATATATAGTATTCGTGTAAATATAAGATATTTACATTTGTTGCCGTGGGAAATTAAAAGATTTTTTTTTTATTTTATCCGCCATTCATTTTAAGTGACGTTAGGTTTTTAATGATATGAAAAACGACATGAAAATCAGAATTTTGTTGTTTCAAGGTTTAGTGGGATAAAGAAGAAAAAATACACACACGTACACGCTCCTTTGACGTATAAAGTTTGGATCAATTACAAATTATCATTACATTCTACTGACACTTCGAACGATAGTCTTTTAGATGTCTCGCTTTAGTCCAAGATAACAATCGGGCTGAGTATTATGCATGCTACACAGTAAGAGGTTATTTATTCAAATATAGTGACGAAACGAAGGCGGTACCAGCGAACACATGCACACAGAGCCCCACACATGCGCTTGTGTCACACGTGTGGAGAGAAAGCGTGCTTAATCAGATAACTCAGATTGTCAACCGAGTGCGGGCTCCTGAAATCGGGTCGAATGTCGATATACTCGATTAATTAATTGACGGTCCGAAAAGTCCGACCAACTGGTCCGAGAAGGCAAAACTCTTGCGAAACACGCATGCATGTACTTCATGTACAATTAGGTATAATTATTTTAATAGGGATACTTTTTTAAACTCAAAGAAAAAAATATATAATAGCATATCTGTAAATTTATTTACAAATAAGTATAGGAAGTGATTTAATTAAAAACAGTGAAATAATTTTGCCCTGTTGTATGGTGAACTAAATAAAATACTTTTTTCTACTGTATTCTAATTTAAAAAAAAAACAATAAACCTGGTACCACCCACAACTTCTACTAAATACTACTTAAAAGTAACCTGATAACAAAATTTTACATACATTCTACTCACAAAGCTTATATTAAGAAATTATTTACAGTACTTAAATTTGCTATCATAAATTTATAATAGTCGCCATTGATAACATTACTCAATAAGTAATAAACAAGGCGCGAAATATTAACTTGATAAAACTAAAACTTGTCTATGACACATTGCGTAATTCAGTCATTTAGGCCCTAGTTGTAACTCTGTGTCACTGTCAAACAACAATAGCAACGTTGTTCAGTTTCAATTGTTACTTTAAAATAGGCATTAGGTTACGTAAACCGCTGTATCTAGGTGGAGTTTATATTAACTAGTGAACCTTATGAATCACTTTAATTAACAACCGTAAAACGTACAGCTGAAAATAAATGCCTGATGGAATGGCCCATAAGTCTAAGACAATAAAATTATTAAATAGATGATATTATAGGTAATTGTGATTTAAAGGGTTGTTTTTAGAAAACAACGTTGCGAAACGAGCGAAGCTTACGCCTATAAGCGACAGACTAGTCCGAAACAGCACATCTCTCACTATACGCAGTAATTACGCTAGCAAAATGGCCCTCCATACCGCAACAGAGTCGTGCTAACGTAAAACTGCTTAGCAGTCGAATAATTTGCAGTCCGGTGGTACACACACTCACACACGTCAGGCGGACTCTGCAAAGACTTTACCACTTAAGAAACTGCCAACAGTGTAATCTGGATGCGTTATTATTATAAAAAATATTGACTTCATTCAAGTTTTAAACGTAGAGCCAATTTTTTTTACTACTAATATCTTTTCCCATATAACAGCGTGCAGCACGATATATTTCCACGAAATGATTACAAACAAATACAGACTATAAAAATGTCAAACGCTAATAAACCTCGTTTTGGTGGCATGTGAATATTAGATAAGATATGACCTACCATCTAATTTTGTGTTTACAGTTAAGCATGCATTATGTATTTTACGAATCGAACGAATTTGGGGAATTCTAATAAAGCAGTAAATGTTTATGTTTATTAACGGCGACGCGACGCGTTGCTGAGACGGAGTGCACCGTTAGAATTTTATGCATGGGCCCTCTATTAGTATGCGTGATTTCGTTCAGCTTAAGCCCGATCACCGGAGAAAGCCAGCGCCCCGCTTATAGAAAACGCTTGGCTATTCGCCGATGCAAACTACTCGTAAACACATCGGTTCATAATAAAACATTGTTTTTATTGCAACGCCGATACCGTAACTGCGGGTCCTTGCCGCCTTTAATTGCGATCCGAACGCGATAGCCGGCGCCGTTATGGCATCGAGCACTTTATCTTCATAGCTTTAAAGTTTTCCAACAGTAGAACGACATATGGACAAGTACACATATGGGTAGGATAACTTTTAATTCGATTTTGCTTATTATTGCGCTTGTTGCTGTTCGTCCGATAAAAATTTATTATCATCAACCATATAAAATCAATTTGTATTATATTAAAGGCATTCGGTTTGTGGTCCGCAGTATTGTACGCAACGAAACTGGACATAAAAAGCAAAGCGATCTCATTTCCCAATAAATTAAACGTTTTGTCTATGCATGTGTCAAGTGAAAACTTGACACTATTTAAAGAAGACTGTAATGTGACGATCGTGTCCGCCACGACTACAAAATGCTTTTAGTGGAGGCTGGGAATAGGTTTCGGAGGTCGGTCGGGGCGCGGTCAACCGCCGCTCAGCGTAGCGATCGATCAATCAGAGGCGGCGGTCGGAGGTGCTTTCTCGTCGTTAGCCCTATATGGCCGCGTCTGGCACTGCGCCCGCGCGCGTCTCACTTCTTTTTCACTTCATTTTCTAACCCGTCCGTAGAAATCGTCCCAGTGAAGTATTTCACTTATACACCGGAGCGGAAACGACCTCCGCCTCAAATGACCATTGTGGAACGCATTCAAATGAAATATGGAATTAAGACGCTCGGCCCGACGACGTAATCATATTCGTTTAACGTAATAACTGAGAAATGCCGCTGGTAATCGCGGGCAGTTAATTCGCGAAACGCTCGCGGCTTTGCTCGGCCCTGCTTTTGTCATTAAACTTGGCGATAAATTAACCGGAGGCTTAACTTTATATAGGCGTTTCTAATGCATATTATCTTGATGTTATATTTATACGGCCTTAATTTGATAACGTCTAATTATGTACACTTAGAGTAAGCTATGATTGCGTAAACCGGAAAGGAATTTATGTTACCGCTGCAATATTATAACAGTAAATTCATAAAATACTTTGTTACAGAGCGTGGTGATGCTGATGTTCAGAGAAGAGAAATCCCCCGAAGACGAGATCAAAGCGTGGCAATTCTGGCACGGCAGACAGCACTCAGTGAAACAGAGGATACTAGACGCCGGTGAGTCAGATTAATCAATTGCAAACAAACGTAGGTTCGCGTGGAAGCCGTAATGGCCATGCGAATTAGTAATTTTGAAACACAATGACTTTGTGGTTGTTTTTTCACGAGCGTACGGCGATCAGACGGTAGCTCGTACGGAGGCCCGAGACACGATATTTACCGCGCAAAAACTTGGTCGGTCGTGCTCGAGGCGACACAGAAAGATGGCGGCGGAGTTTGCGTGCGGCGGCACGCAGGACCTAATTACCGTGCTGTGAGCCACAGGGCCGAAGAGACGCACCCGTGCGCCCCGCTACCCACCATTATGTGTCGTTAGGGCATTTGCATAAATAACGCGCATCGTCCGCGGCCCACACCGACCGGCGAACCTATCAATCGGCCCGTCTAAAAATAAACAGCCGTGGCGCCGCAGCCTAGCCCAAGCCACTACCCCCCCCCTACTCCATCAGCCTCCCCTCACCCGCACACCTAATGACACATTCCACCTCAACTAAATTAGTGATATAAAACAGAACGCGACGCTTCTACGAGTCGACGTTGTGTAAAGCGATTTAATAAAGATATCCGACACGAGCTCTACGATCTCGACGACTGACTAACAGGAAATCATAAAAATTCGTGAGAAACTGCTAGGCACCGCGGAGAGGCAGTCATCGTCCAGCCGTATCGTAGTATTTACTTTGTCGATGGAAGCATTCATGAAAGATGCTACAGTGGCATTGATTGCTCGATACGTGTTGTCGCTTGTTTTAAATAAACGACACGAAATATAAGCACGTATACAATATAGTCGCGGGCGGACATAATTACCGCGATGATATCGGGGAGCCGTTCATTAGCATGTTAATTGCACGATGAGCCCCCGCCCGCGTCCGCTACCAACCTATGAGAATTATCGCCTCCGATAATGGTGACGCCGTGACGTTCCCCGGCACACTGATAGCTCGCGAACAATGTTGATAAAAGAAACGTAAACCTCTTTTGAATTTCAATTGGACGGGTATTCGCGTAATATTGACGATTCATAAGTGCTTGTAAAGGCCTATTTGAATAAAAATAATTTGATTTGATTTGATTTGAAGATTATTTCCGTCACCGGCAGCTTGGGAAAATTTCGATATAGACACGTTTTGTTGACACGGCGAAGAATTGACCGAACAGAGAGAGGCTTGCGTCACCGACATCGACGGAATGCCTGCTTATTAACTGCCCGCCTCGCTGCCTCAAGTAAACAGAGCTGATATATGACACTTTACACATTCTAACATTACTTAACTGCGGCTTGTAGCATTTGTAATGAGTGACGCCGCGGCCGCAAGCAGTGCCTATAAATTTAATCTCAAGGAAAATAAAAACATGGAAGCCATTAATTCGCGCGGCCGGGCCAAGTTTAATGTCAAGGCTTCAGCTTATCTCGATGTTAGTCAAGTTTAATTTTTTACTCTGTTGATGTTATTATACGAAACGAAAAAGCTTCTAAACAGCGGAGTTTTGTCGGTTAAAACCATATATGATAAAAACAAAAGAGTTAATTCAATGTGGGTGTTGGAGTAATTTATTATTGTTCGTTCACTTTATACTACCGCATTTTTTTATATTAATTCGAACAATGAGATAGAGATCTGATGAAAAATTACTTTATATATGGTAGTCTACACTTGTCGAAACACTAAAAATTCTATTAGCAAAAATTTCGTTACCTTTTGTGCTTTGCAATAAAATCGCGATTACTATCGGTGTCGTTGAAAATAACTAAAAACGTGCAATTAAAAATTACGCTTGAATACATTGCACGAACTTGGAACGGAGCGTCAAGGGCGACATCGGACACCTGTGCGCGGGCGTGTGAAAGCGAGGGGGGCCTTGCTGGGCATTCGCACAGGGAGGGTACGAAACGCACCGCGCTCCGGCACAATGCCTTCTCCGGTTACCGTCTCCTTGTGTTGCGTGTCCACAGTGCGTTGCAGTCGCTTCTTCATTTCCACTGTTATATCGTTGGACAGTTTTCGCCTGCACTACGCTCGGCTGAGCCAACATGCTACGGCCACCGTTTGTAAACCTCCGCCGTTACGGCCCGATACGGCCCCCTATCACCTTAATACCTTCTTGGATAATGTTCTTAGACGGAACGGTTATTAAATAAGATGAGAACGCTTATGGCGTTATAAAATTTTGCGATCATTAAACAAATCTTGTTTTGGTTGAGGCGGTGTTAACTTTATTTTAAATTACCTGTGGTTATGTCTTCTTATAAGTAATAAGAACCGTTTTCCCTTTAACGCCATACATTCGGGGCATGGCAATGTACACACATATATTATTGCAAAAGCTGCCAAATGACTTGATACTTAAGTGGTTATTTTGATTAAACTTAAAAGGCCCGCCGCCTTTTAAATATGGTGAGGCTAAGTTCAAAGACACCCGAATTTTGTCATCCCTGATTTCTTTCTTACCCACTAATTAAGCGACACCGAAACAGATGTATCCAATCAATACCGTTCAGTTGAATTTATTTTTTGTACTAAAATGCCTTTCATTTTCACGGTATATTTAGCTATGACTGTTCTAAATGGAATCATTGATATTAATTTATCAAGCTTATATCTTTAATGGACAGTGATCGATCGTACTACATTTCAAATAGTCAAATCAGTCGCAATTAAATTGAGATG
This sequence comes from Eurytides lysithous rurik, assembly GCA_018247575.1. NCBI lineage: Eukaryota > Metazoa > Arthropoda > Insecta > Lepidoptera > Papilionidae > Eurytides > Eurytides lysithous. The sequence goes on along the minus strand of DWHO01000002.1, from coordinate 14,803 downwards.
TTAAACTTACTTGTCGTAGAACAAATAATTCTCAAGTAACGAGTTATCGGATCGAATTTTACCTATCGTCGTGTTATTGCAATCAGATCGCAATGACGGCTCGACAATGACAACTGGATTATCATAACAAACATCAAATCCGTCGTCGAATACTGCCGCGGCTTGCGTAAACCAACATCATGTTACTGGCGTGGCTAAAAACTGACAATTACGAGCGGACTGAGTAGGTGGTGCTAGCGAATTGTCGAATGGCAGGAACGCTAGTTTGTCTCGTAAATTCGTTAGCCCGCCAAACAATAAGGCGGCGTGAGGGCGGGCGGCGCGCGTCTCATAAACACGTCAGCGGCCGGCGCGCGCCCGCACAGATCGCGTCCCGACTGATAGCGGGCTGCCCACGCGTCTCGCTACGCCACCTAACGATTACTCACTAACGACCTCCCGCTCGTCCGCTCCGGCCGTACGCGATTTATGCAACCGATCGGCGACGCAAATCAACACTCCTGATACAAATAACCAATCGGGAGTAACTAACAAATCAATGCAGAAAATAATATACATAAGACACGAAGTTAGAACACATCGTATATATATAGATAAACGTAACGTTTATAACGCAGGTATCCAAAAAGCTAACGTTCCTGATCTGCACGAGGTCATGCAGAAAATTAGTATGAGTAAAACGAAAAGTAGAAAACTAGAAATAAAGTCATTATTACGTCAGCTGCAAGAGTAAGGGAAGCTTCATTCGCTTACAAATTAAGATTATCTCTATATATTTAAAACATATGTGAGCAGGCTGTCTACTTTTAACAAAAAAACTCACAAGAAAAATTGCTGATTTCTAATTTAAAGAGCATCATGTTGTATCAAAATTTAAGGTTGTTTTTCTCTGACTGCTAATCCGTAAAAGCCGTAAACCTATCGATTAAGTATACCGTGGCATCATTTACGCCTTGCGAAATATTTTTCCTCCATGATTGACGTATTGTGCGTCAATATCTTAATCGAAATCTCCACTGGCGTTGCCCACAATTACATGTGTGTGGACAAGATTAATGACGTTCTTTTGTTTTATTGCAGACACGAAGAACAGCATCGGGCTTGCTGGTTGTATTGAGGAGGTTGCCCACAACGCCATCGCTGTATACTGGAACCCGCTGGAAAGTGCTGCCAAGGTATGGCAAAAAAGCGTTCCCAAACTTAAAACAAAATAAAAGCTATAAAATTCGTAAAGAGTTTTAGTTAGAGTTGTGTAGTAATCGAGTAAATACAAGATACCATTCGGTAATTTATTAAATAATTAAACCATTTCAATTAATTAAGTTCGGACTGCGGCACACCGCTGTTCATTGTTCTCAGAGCAAGTAAAGTTGTCACTGTAAGATTTATTAAATTTTATTAAATAACAATTGTATATTATAATTTTTTTCTCTAATTTTTATATTAATTAAATAAATACTAAAGACATTTTGTATGAATCGCGATGGATAAAAAATAACGTAATATTTTTATACAACATACATCAGCAAGATGATAAATAAAAAATACCACAAGAAATTAATAGAAATACGGCCCCTTAAAAGTCACCGCAAATAAACATTAAATTACTGCTATGCATAAATATGCACATATATTAAGGCGGACATATTGTAAGTACGCATCGTTCTTCTTATTTTGAGAAATTAAAATGTGGATCATGATTTTATTGCACTAATTAAGGATCAATTTAATTGAAACTTGCATCCATATTGGGCCGAATAGCGCTGTCAACCGGACAAAAAACGGTTAATGCACTACGTATAAAAGAATACCATACCATACAGCGAACGTGCAGCATTGCCAAGCATTATTATTATAATTAAACTAGCAGCGGTAGCAGTTCTGTTTTTACGCAAGTTTTGCTCTCTTTCTTAATTCTTGGGAAAATTTACAACGACAAAAAATCGTTTTGAAAATTTAATTTATTTAATTAATGCCTCTTATATTCCGAACGCTCTCTTTATACATTTTGTTTTATTTCCATGAATAAGAATAAGATGGTATGTTGTAATCAAACAATGTACGCGTCGCTTGCACAAACTAAAGTCATTAGCGTTTAATTACATGTGTATCTTATCATTAGAATTCAATAGGCGTGCTGCGACTAAAAACAATACAGCGGAAATCCAAAGAGTAGGTTCAATATTGTGGGAAAACGTCGGGGCTGTGTAGCTATTTGCAGATGCTAATATTGACACTCGACAATTCCCGACATAGATAAGCGTTATCTGCAATTATTGATAATTATTGAACGTAGTAACATGGCGGATGTGAGCCATTTGCGACGATTAATACGCGCACCGACAATGATCAGTGGCTAGTAGTCGAGTAAAAACATGAGGGGGTCATTTGCATAGAGCGCGGTAATGAGTGGCGTAGCAACGGACAACCGGCTACCTCGTAAAAACCACCCTATGCTGTAATGTGGCTGTATCGACCTGCCAATGACTTTCATTAAGGCCTTCCCGGTTGTTAAACTTTTTGTATGAGCGGAAAAACGCGACACGTAGATAAGACGCGGATACATAACAATTTAGTTATTAAAAACACTTTTGTTTATTTTCAGATAAATATTGCTGTCCAATGCTTGAGCACAGACTTCAGCAGTCAAAAGGGTGTTAAGGTCAGTATGACTATTAATATGAAAATCTATTTTTATCAGTTTCGAAGTGAGAGCAATCATAAAAATTAAAGGTTTTAATTATTTATACCCAGAAATGTGATTGCGCGATTGAAACGTAACTTAAAAGTTACTTATATAGGGTTGTGATGTGTCAATAAAGAGGTCGGTAACCGAGGAGTAACAAGCTGACCGATAAGCGTACTCCGTGACAACGCCCACAGAGCAAGAAGTAACAAGCGACAGCGGAGGTTATTTCTTAGAGCTATCCGCTACCGCCTACAACTCGTAGCGCACTTGATAGCGAACCTGTCCGCTATCAACCTCTCGGTTACCAATCGAACGCGCGGTGACGCCGCACGACCGTCCTCGAACCAACGCAATTAAGACGTTTTAACGCGATTCGATTCAGACACGTGCATATTTTTTCCTTATTCGTAAATTTATCGCAATTATCCCTTATGAACGTCTATTAAAACTGTTGTTTTTTTTTTGTTTTTGGAATACTAAGACAAGCGTAGATATCAAGCGTGAAATCGTTTTATTCAAAACAATTTTCCTGAGTGGCCGCCTAATTGACTAATAGCAATTAATAAAGGCGAACGATGCAAGTAAGATGGAATTCTGTAAAAGAGACTCTGAAAGGCTTGAATGTTTTATTATGAGCAGACTTTCTCTTGGAAAGAGTTAGAGAGTTCACAACATATCGATCTATTTAACACATATTGTTCTACAGGGCTTACCGCTTCACATTCAAATCGACACCTTCGAGGATCCAAGAGACAGCCAAGTTTATCACAGAGGGTACTGTCAAATTAAAGTCTTTTGTGACAAGGTAAGGATATATTCATTCATAAACCGTTTTCTTTTATAAGAGATAATGTTATTTTTATTTCAATGTCTCGGTTCTATTGTTGAAGGGCGCAGAAAGAAAAACAAGAGATGAAGAGAGAAGAGCGGCAAAAAGGAAGCTATCGGCGACGAATAGGAAAAAGCTCGATGAAATATATCACCCGGTAACAGAACGTAGTGAATTTTACTCTATGGCCGACCTCACGAAACCTCCAGTGCTGTTTAGTCCGGCTGAAGATATTGACAAATTGGCCGGAATGGACATTCAAGGTTTCTACGGGCACGACGAAGCAACTATAGCAGAAGCTCACCTGAAAGGCGCGTCACCTTTCCTCTTGCACGCGGCCAAACCGCAAGTGCCGGCGTTGAAATTCCATAACCACTTCCCGCCCGATGCACCGGCGTAAGTATAGACAATTGTTAAATAGTATAAATTTTATCCAATATCTGACAACCTCTATTAATAATTGTATCGTCACTCAATAAACGAAACACCAACAAACAGTTATCTATTGTAAGCTGTTAAATGTACAATATCTAAAAACTTCAAGGATGTGCCAACAAAAACTGTTCTCAATCGAATGAAGGATATTCTAATGGAACGAATACACAAACGTACAATTTATGTATAAACTAGACTTAACTTCTATTAGTCGTAGCTCAAACAATAGCAATTCACATAAGGCTACTTGCTTTGCAGATACCGATCGGACGTCGGCGGGCTATCTCCTTACAGCGATCGCAAGGATTCGCTCGAGCTGGAAGGCGTGCTGGGCAAACGCGCACGCACCAGTCCGCCCCCCTTGAGCGAAAGGGTCATGCTTTATGTGCGCCAGGACACGGACGACGTTTACACGCCGCTACACGTCGCACCTCCAACAACGCAGGGCTTGTTGCACGCTGTAAGTCCGCCTTTACCCACGCACGCTTGATACGTCACATTGACCGATACCTCACTCCGGACGGGTCAAAGTAACGTATGAAGTACGCGGCCGCCGTAAGCGGTGAAGAATAACCTTGGTGATGTTAGCTAACCGCAGAGCACGGGTGAGCGACACGGACATTGTCGTTTCGTTCGCCCGTGATATCGATATTCGTTTATGATGTTGCGCGTTATGTACTCGATGAATGTTATAACGTAAACGAAAGGAATCGAGACGCTTCGTCCGCGCCGCGGGAGGCGGCCGGTGCGCCCGCCGTCGCCCGCGGCGCCGCTGTAACCGATGTGGCGCTTCATAACCCCCGTCTAATACAACACACGATCATCATAACTGCATGTTGTAATTAACACCCGCGCGGCCGGCCGCTGCACAGGGCCACTCCCGTGGTCCGAGCGCGATGTTTCCAAAATTTCCTTGTAAAACCACTAGACCGGTTACTGAGCCTACGTCGATCCGTTGGACGAGACGTCTCGGTTTAAAAAACCAAAGGCCCATTGTAATCCTTTTTGTTTTCTGCTCATTTTCAGATTGAGAATAAGTACAAAATTTCAAGTTCGGCAATTAATAATCTTTATCGAAAGAACAAGAAAGGGTAAGTGGTTTTCATTGGCCTCAGACAACTTTATTAGTAAATACCGGCCGCCTCGCAATAATAAGGCCACGCTTCTCCTGAGGGCGCGCCACTAACTTCACAACGCTTAATTTACGAAATGTCCCCACAATTAGTACGCTTTATAATAGATTACTACCAATAATTAATTGAATACCCCGATGCAAACCTACACTTTCCAGATTTTTAAGAGCACTTGCATTATTCCCTACATTAATAGTAATAAAATTAATCTAGACAATAAAATTAGTTTTTACTTTAAAATAAAATTTATTAGACGCAAATTCTGTACCGCGCAACTCCACGATAAAGATAATAACATGACCATATGGAATAATTTTAGGATTACGGCCAAAATTGACGACGAAATGCTGGCGTACTACTGCAATGAAGACATGTTCTTGCTGGAGGTGCGGCCGGCGGGCGCCAGCGAGGATGAGCCTCTCTACGACATTACGTTCGTGGAGCTGCCACTAGACCACTAGCACTGTCCACGCCCTGCGCCCGCCCGCACTCGCGCCATACACGCCAGCGATCCCCTCATTAAATGATCAAGCAACTCCATGCCTGCTCAATTCGCTCTCTAACAGTTCGTGTACGTGTGAAATGCATTCCCGGTCATCTGTGGCGGATCACGCGAAGGGTCGTCTTAACATTCCCATTTTACACTCATTATTTATATAATAAGGTCTCAAAAATTGTCGATCTCAGATTGAAATTTACTATTAAGTGTTTCATCACCATATTTTTTTTTAATAGAACCGAATGTCACAAATTGTTAGCGATCGTCACAAGAACGACGGTCTATTGTGGAACCGACGTGTAAATATCTTTGTATTTTAGTGCCTTATGAAATTATTGAACATCATGCAACGGTTTGGTGATGGCAAGTAAGATTTTTATGTGTCGAAAGTGTGTTGGAATAACAGCAATAGGACGATTTTGTTCATTTTAAATAATACGTACCTTACATGTAAAGGAAAATGATCTGCTGCTAAGATGAATTGAAACGTGTGTGCCATTCACTCGGTTATCATTCTAGATTGTAGTTATCTTTTCAACAGGTACCTTTTTATCTTGCCATGATGATAAAGTAAGAAATTCTTGTCACAAACATTTTATAATATGTAGATAATCCATCTACAATTAATAAGGAGAATAACGTGCCTTTCAAGTAATAATAATGTTATTATCTTTGTAGTAAGTGATTTAAGTCAAATTAAATGCCATCCAATTTGTTAAGTTTTATAAGTAAGTTTGCTTTTATAAGCTCGCTCAATACATTCATTTAGTAAAGTTGATACTAGTTGTAAGTTTCAAAACATATTCAGTGATTCTGTTCAACCGCCTGCGGTTGTTCTTTAAGTTTCTAAAAAATCTTATTCGTTCATTAAAATAATTTTTTATTTCGTCAATAGCACTCACCTTGCCAAGATTTATGAGAGCTAATTAATAGCGGAAGCAATAAAAATTCATTATTGACTTTTAAAGATTAGACGCAGTCACCATTTTGTATAATGTATGTACACTTAATAGTCATATCCACGTAGTCACAAAGTTCATTTTGCAACATTAACATAATCATTGTTGGGAGCGGTGTGTACGATTTAAGGTTTTATTTCATTAAATAGTTTTTATTCTTTTATTATTTTCGAATTCATTACGTTAGTGATCGGGCCATGACAACATCTTAGACCGTGTGCAACAATTTTGTCCGAATTTTTTATTACGTGAAGTGTAATCGTTACAACATATTTGTTTTCATAACTTTGATGACCAATGTAAATAAAATCTGACAAAAGATGACTTATAAATATGAAACCGAACCAATCAAATTGCATCAGATAAGAATTCGCAAATTATGTTATTGTATTAAGTGTTTCCACCGATTAATTCGAAATTCAGAACCAGGTTCTGTCTTCTTGAAAGGGATTGGTCGTAGACAAAGTCGCCCAAGATTTTATATTAGGAAGTGCCTAGTGCGGACGGTTCGATTAACTGCCATATTATGACATAATTTAGATTACCTTAGTTGTAGAATCTTTAGCTAGTAATTTGTTGGATTATTTCACACGTCTTAAAGGTAGAATCAAAATTAAGATTATGCTATTGATATATCATATTTTATGTATTATTGTTTATTTGAACAAAGCTGCAATTGCGCTGTGACCAGTTATGTCTAAGCGTGTAAAGAAATCGTCATCTTCCATGCAACTTATTTTATACACACTCGTTAATGTATTTTCACTATATTTTAAGTAAATTGAAATCTCTCTATAAATTTTACAATCGTTTTACTTAAACATGCATCTCATTGCTCAAAGTCTGCATTTACCTTTTTTGTACGGGGCGGACTCTAACATTGTTTATATTACCTACTTATACGTATTGAAGTAATGATATTTAATTTATATGTACTTATGATTATAAATTGTGCAGCTTTAATGTTTACTTACAATGATTTTTAGATCGTGATTTTGAATCTCGTCATAAGTCACAAACGTCAGTAGCAATAAAATGCGTGGAGCAGTTTAGTAGTGACGGACGCGTTCGCGAAGCGTCGCCAGTAGATGTCGCTAGCGTTGTTGTGCAATTTTTAATCAGAGTTTAGTATAGAATGTGTTTGTATATTGGGAGATGGTTTTGCCAATGTGGCCGTGGAGGACCTAGCGCGCGCTGGCGGCGCGACGACGACTCGTCGCCGTTGATATAGTCACACTACTTAGTAACGAAGGTCGCGGAAGTGTTGACGCATTTCCCTTAATAAATCTACTGTACTTAATTTTAAAATTTGAATAGATGTTACGTTATTCTTTTATATGAATATTTGTAAGTTGTCATAAAAATATTATTAATATAATTATTTTTATCAAAGTTTATAATCTAAATAAAAATGTTTTTTCTTCAAAACATTCCAATAGTTTTTATTTTGTGAACCCTTTGAAAGATATGATAGTTTTGTATCTATTTTGTGAATTTTTGGGGATTCGAATGTACATTGTCGGATCAATGAATCTAAAAGTTGTATTGGATAAGTTTCCTTTTTTTTATAGAGAATGGTGAAAACATTTTATGAGTTTCTTCAAAACATGATTTTATACTATAATTTTGAATATTAAATCAAAGATGACGATTATTGAAAAATTTCCAGCAGCATTTTTTTTTCAAAAAAGGCAGTAAAGTATCGTATTATTTACAGACAACATATCAGCTGATTGTGATATAATGAAAAAGAATTGAGCAAAAGAGTTTGAAAGATACAACCACCCAAAAACATGTTAACCAAAGGACACATTTACAAAAAACATGTTTCATCTTATTCAAAACTGCCTCCTGTAAAATGTTTCAAGTGCGAACACATTGTTGATATAATCGTATTATTTTTCCAAGATTTTTCTGGTAAAATTCTCAACAAATTCTTTTAATATAACATAAATAAGGAAAATTAAATATAATCTACATATAAAGAGAATTAAAAAATACGTAAACATGAGAAGTAAAAGAAAATACAATTAAAAGAAAAAAGCGAACTAAAAATTCGGATTTGATGCCCAAGTTTCAATTTTTTATACGGTCACGTAGCCGGAGTAGTAGGAGTTTTGATGTGTCCCATAAATCTAAATGGTTTCGAGCGTAAGTGATTACAAAGGAGTAAAGAACCGCACTGACGTTCTCATACGAATCGTAAGACTTATTCTTTTCATTTTTTCAGAAAGGGGGGTTCCCTCTGTATCTATATAAAAAATAAAGAATCAAGTCAACTTCCATAATGTTTTTATTTTATTAACGTATTTTAACAACAATTTACCACATATGTACACCGAAAAGCGATATTTAATATTGAAAGCTTTTGACAACATTTATCTAACAATGAAGTTGCAATCTGAAAAGTACTTTTTAAAAAGCAATACGGTAACATCTTGAATAGTAATTCTATAGTAATAGAGAAGAAATAAAAAAAACATAAGGGCCATTTTAAAGCACACAAGATACAGAAAACTACGGTCAAGATCAGTCGAATACTTATAATGACGTGTAGATTTAACATTAGTCAGTTAATTTTATATTGCTAACCTGTTTAATTAAGTGGACTGAAATTTTTTATCATTACATTTATTGTACCAGGCACTTTTATTTGAAATTTAAAGAATGAAAAACATTTAGTACATAAAAAATTACACTCATATAATTAATTATTGATATCTAAACTATACACAAATTACGTATAACTATGAATAATATACTTAGAAATACAATTTAGTTTAAAATAACTAAACGACTATTCTGTATGGGAATTAAAAAAAAACATAGCTCCTTTTGTACAGTTAAAAAGCCACGTTCTAATCTTTCTAGATTGACAAGCTAAATCCGATAATAATAACCTACATGTTTTCTATTTGTCTTTAAAAGATTATCGGGGAAATTTTGAACAACAATATCTACAAGACTAAGAAAATATGCAGGCGGCATACGAAACAAATAGGAAACAAATCCATTTGAATAACATTAATTTAATAAAAGGTAGTTGAATGATAGATATCATATGTCTATTCTTCATTTTTAATTCTGTTCCGAGTCGTTTCAAAACAAATTCTACATAAGCTGCATATGGTAATGCGCATTTCATGTTATATTTTTCAAAGAGTGAGTCAATTAATATATCCGTATTGCTTTAACATTCAATTAAGCTTGTAATACGGAATCACATAAAAGCAGAACTACTCTGACCGATACTCGGTCAGTCTTTAATTATATGAACACACACAAACATTGTTAAATATTATGCAAATTCGAATTTAACGTTGAAATATTTAATTTATTTAAAACGATTATTTTATACACCGATTCTCATTTTTGATAGAGGCAAGCAACGATCGCTAAAGAGGGTAGATAAACAACAGTACGTTGAAATCTCTATATCTGTATCTTGAACCGTTCCCCGTCGGAGCAGTTCAGGAGTGATGGCTATTGTATGAGGGGTGAGCTTTGGCTGTCGCTGAAGTCGAGGGTGTAGTACATGTCCGTAGTGTCGAGGGCGGCCGAGGGGGGCGGCAGGGGAGCGGCCGGCGCACGCTTGTCCTGGAGCCAGTGGTGCGGAGGACCCGACTCGGTCACGCGGGATAGACGAGACAGCAGTCGCGAGTACGTCTTGTTGACTCGGCAGTGGCACGCCGTGACCTTCGAAAAACATTTGACTGGTATCTTAAACAAAAGCCGCAAAACGTTAAACAGGCGTTCCATTTCACCGTGAACATGCGCAGAAATGTTGCTGGATTTTGAGGAAATAAACTCTGGCTGCCTTATTGCTTTATGACTGCCGATTCATGCAACGGTGAGAGAGGGACTCCAATACAGATTTGTTGGTTTCAGTACGTTTACAACTAAACCATAAGTATCCGTAAGATATATAGATCACCTATTAGAAGACAGAAAATCCAAGGATTTAAAAAAATATGACGGTTTGCAAAAGCAAAACTTAATATGTTATCAAATCATATACAATCACATCACCATCGATATAGTTAAAGATTAAAGGAAATAATGATTTTCTTTACCTATGGAAAGTTTTAATAAAAGGTTGCCTAAATTACTAGTAGAAAGTTGACTCAAACTACTTTGCCTTCTTACGACGATTTATGATCCTTACAGAAAAATTAATAAAACTGTGTTTCTGTCTATATACGATGTGTGCTTAAAACAATTTTGAATAGCTTTTTACTGGGTTTGTTTGCTTACCACGTACGGTTTCAAATATCACCATCAAGTGCGATAGCAAACAAGCACTGGGCAGTACTGTATATACAACATATCTGTACTTACAACAACGCCGACTATTGCTATAGCTGCTCCGAGCGTTCCAGCAGCGATGTACACGTTGTGCAACCTATCGTGGTAGAGGCCCAGAGGGAGCCGCAACTCGCGCACCCCACCAGCATGCGTTTCCGATTCCCGCACACCAACATTATCCATCTCTCCTTCTACCACTGATTCTAAAATGAAATCCTCTGAAACCAATGCCCAGAATTCATGAGTAACACTGAGATTTGGATCGTGCCAGTATTAAAACTTGAAATATAAATATGTAAAATTAATCCGATTACCAAAAAAAAGACTCACGAGTGACACAAAGGTTAAGGTGTTTATTTGGTGAACGCTACGCTATGCTCCAAAGTTTTTCAGTTATTTAAGCTTTTTGTGTCTCCAAAAATAACGTTATAAACAGTGCTTCTAATTGCAAAACTTTGTTTTTGTCACAGTTCTTTGTAAAATAATTTCGGCATAAAATAAAGATTTTATGCAATATAAAACCAGCACCAAGACCGGCGTTTATCGCTATGTTTCCTTAAGAAATTTTACCATATACCTTCACAAAGTTTTCCAGTGTATCCAGGACGGCATGAGCAGTAAAAAGAGTTTGAGCTGCTCCAACATGTGCCGCCATGTGCGCACGGATTGTTGTCACAAACCTGCAACAAACAAGTTCCAAATAACTATATCGTCAAATATTAACTATGAGACATGAAAAAACGTTAAACACACAGTAAATTCACTAATTATAGTTTTAATGCTGTCATAAAATATAATGTATATCCGCATCTAAGCAAAATCTTTTAAAATATGTTATTACCGTACCGTGTATGACTATTTCCTTATCAAGGCCTACATATGTTTGATCATTTCTTTAATATTTAAACTTTTGACATGTCGTGAGTTATGACTATGCCATTATAAAAAAAATATTACGTATTATGTTAAACGTTCTTGCACATTATTTTTTAAATAATTTTGTTTGTCCTCGTTTGATGTTTACGGAAATCATGTCTTTAATGACATGGGTTTAAGGCAAAACATTTGCTGGGATGTAAATTTAATTCGGAAAAAAATCATGCGCACGCGGAAGCCAATCTTTTAAATAACCTGGCACTATCACCTACTATAAGAGACTATGTGAAATAACAACTCACTGATCTAGATGGCGTGTTGCAATCAACGCACTCGCATGTGTACGTGTTTCCTCGATCCGTACAGTAGCGGTTATCCGCGCAAGGATTCGGTGAACAAAGATTGACCTGAAAGCAATATTGTAGTAAGAACTAACCTAATTTTACATCTGTATTAGCCCACCTACCTAGATTATAGACATTAAAAAATCCGCCTAAACATGATTTATATCTCTCGACAATTACCTAGCTGAGATAAAACGTACTTCAGTTTTCATATTGCAGTTATGTGTACATCGATATGAGTTTTATTGCCATTTACATAGCCGTACTCATTTTTTTTCTTTGTTATAAACATATATCTTCCACTACAATTGTATTATACGTACGTTTTTCATTAAACGCAAATAAGATCTACGTGTTCGTAGATGTTATTTGCGTTTTGCATCTGCAGATAAAATTTTGTTCCCAGCTGTCTCACTTTCCACTAAAATGCATGTTCTAATATTCGCAAGTTATTTCGATGTCCTGTGTAGCCATTGTTATGTTCATGTTGTACTAAACAACAGTTTTATTTTATATACAAAATTTATGTTTTATATGCAAAAGCATAGAATAACTCTTGCGTTCACAATCTAGTTCCAAATCATTACGAAGTTAGAGTAGACTGTGGAGCTCTTGTTGTTAGATCAATCGTAGTCGTACCAACCGGAAATGTCGGCACTAACACATTTATTCTAAACACTAAATTAAATCGTTAGGAATCATGTATAACGTTTTTGTTCTGTATATCAAAGTAAAAAAATTACTAAGTGAATTCTTAGAGAAAGTTAATCGAAATTATTACGCAATTTACTCTAAATGTACTTTTCTCTAAATATTCTATATTAGAAAAGCAATATTGTATTTCCGACGCATTTTCTAGTCTATTGAACAAGGATACCTTTTATTGTATAAAAGCACAAAAAACTTTAATAATTATTGATTAAGTATGATAATTTTAACAACTTTGAATCATTTTAAAAATACACTGTAAAGTGCTACCAAAATATCTGTATTAAATAAACAATTGGTAGTATAAGCATAAATAAATTCCTATTGCCTTAGTTTTGATGCAGTAAACCCTCGTAAAGTAATATAACGTGGTAAATGTATGAGATGATACATTTTACTAAACATAATCTCTTGTAAATATTGTTATCGATACATGCAGTCCTGAAATTGCAACCTAACTAGAAACACTGTTAGCGTAACGTATGATAAGTAAACACGTTTATTTAACAAATGTATGTACATTGTAACGCCAAATCTAAATAAATTAGCAATGTTAAGACGCTTTTTCGATAGCTCATATAAGCTCAAAAAATACTGATCTTCTCTATACTACTATACTTAATAAATATGAGATACAATTAAAAATTTAAATAACAATTTGTAATTACACATATCGATAAACGCTCGCTAAGGTTATAAATCCGTGACCTCAACATAGCAAATCCAATGTTCCGTACTAAGCCTTGAACGCCGGATTAAATTCAAATAGTTACTGATTTAAAAATAAATAATGTTAGGCAAATTATCCAAATTATTGAAGTTTTCGATTAAAATGTGTTATACAATTAAAAATTTACTACGTATTCTCTAAATACGATTTTTCTCCGTTATCTAAATTGAAAGTAGCGACTGTTTTATCAGTCCATTAATTTTCTTGCGTTGTCACCTAAAAGCTTTTTGCCGAAGACTAAGTCCGAGCAGGAAATTCAGCGTCGCCCATTTTTTATTCAAGAAAATATTTTTTGTATTTACAATGTCGGTAGCGTGCGACATTTCATCTCGCAACTGGGTGTGGTTTATTAGCGTAGACTACAAAAATTTGAGATTAATTGCAATTGCCACATCTATGTTAAATTCCTTTATGAACAATTTTTAACAGTTTATTCCGTAAATAAAAATAAAGAATATAAGTTTTAAAGTTTTTCATTGCTTTCAATAGAGTGCTCTAATTATAATTATATTCAATATTTAAACAAATAAATATTTGCCAAAGTCAAAGTCAAAGTCAAATTTCTTTATTCAAAATTGGATTGGTTTACAATTACTTTTTGACGTCTTTTGACTCTACTACCTGTTCGGAAAAAATACCTCGGTCCTGAGAAGAACAGGCGAAGGAAACTCAGCGGGACTTTAACTCTTTTTTTATTACATTTTTCATAACTTGAATCTTGAAATAGCCTGGAGGCGATCACATCATTCCCAAGGAGTGTTGTCTTCAAAGAAATCATTTACTGTATAATACCTTTAACACACAAACGTCCCTTTACATTTTTTTTAAATTTGGTAACAGGAGCTTTTTAGACTTTTTCTGGAATCCTATTGTAAAAACGAATATTGCCCATAAAAAGAATACTGGCTCGTTAAAAACGAATCTTAGGTAAAACAAACTTGTCTTTGTTTGTAGTATTTATGCTATGCAAGTCACACTTCCTGGGAAAATCATTAATATTTTTGTGGACGTACATAACAAATAGAAACGACAGTCAATATGTTAATAGTCTTGAATTTTTCTCTATAGATAGCACGAATAGCCCTGTTCTGCAGCACGAAAATCGTATTTATGACAGCTGCATTACCCCACAGTAGTATGCCATACGGCATAACACTATGGAAATAGCTAAAATAAACTATGCGAGCTGTTTCTATATCTGTGATAGATTTAATTTTTATGATCGCGAATGCTGCAGAACTGAGTCTACTCGCAAGCCCATCGATATGGGGGCCCCACCGTAGACCTGAGTCCACC
>DWHO01000001.1:0-53232 GCA_018247575.1 Eurytides lysithous rurik | reverse complement strand
TCAGTTGTCTGATTACCATAGAACAGGCTCTGCCTAGTTTGAGATCAGATGGCAATGTGTGAGATGTCCCATGATATTATATTTAAATCGCTAATCCAACACTTCGAAATATAAATTTACGTATTTATCTCCTTAATTTTTAAAGATACCGACTTCATAAGTCCATACTAAGTTCACAGTATTCAAATAATCATTCGAATCGATAATAATTTCAAAAGACGATCATTACTGGACAATAAGTTTTATTTAATGACATCCATCTATATAAATGTAAAAAAACTCTTGGTGTTAATAGTAAGTACAATTTTGATGCATTATATAGTCAAAATCATTAATTGCTTACATAAACTTAAACCTTAAACCATATAATATCATTTATGTTTTGTTATTGGCCTTCCATGGGCAAAAATTTTGAATTCATAATAAATAAATTTCGCTATTAAATACTTGATGAGCTTTGGTAATGTAAGGAATTGTTATTTAGCTATTTGATGTACCTGTTATACTAAGCTAACTCGTAAAAAGATATAAATACATTTTTGATTGCTTCAAATGCCGTTGCAAATTTAAAAAATCGATTATATGTATATCGCTAGCGCTACGGTATATCCCTAGCAAATTACTCTAATTCCTAGGTTCTGAAACAAAACCACAAAGCCGGACTGGAATCCCGCCAAATACTTGTCTGTATTCGAATGCTCCTTAGGCTACATGTGAGCAACATATGTAACGGGTTTCACATTTGCGAAACATTTGTTTTTTAAATTTGTGAAGTTATAGTTATATATAGGGTTAATGGAAGAACTTTTTGCAAAATATATAACTTATTCAATTTATGATTGCTCGGACATTTTTTAAATTATCAATAACTGTAACAATATAATTTACAACAGCAATAGAATACAAAACAATAGAATTTAAAACAGACCTGGTCATAATTTTGTATCGATTTAAAAAAGACGTCAAATTCTCTTTTTTAATTTTAATGTTTTAAATTTACCGTTACAATTGTCTTGCCTAGAGATAAACGTTATTAATTCCGAAACTTAAAATGTTCAGGCTAATTAAAGCCACGTGCTTGTCTCCTTTAGAATATTATTTCATCATAAGAAGTATGCCTCACTAATTTTAACTAGTTCTATGTACGTAATCGGGCGTCACAGGGCGCTGCCCTTTTCATCTCTGAGCACAATAAGGTCAATTAAATATTACTTTATCAGAAGCAGCTGCATTTCTCATTTAAGTGGAATGTTTCAAAAGTACCATAGAATGTATAGTGTTAAATATGCATGCTACTGAATTTAATGTTGAATTTGAAATTTTTTAAGTGAACTGAAATGTTGGATTACCGATTTTTTTTTTGACTAAAATAGTCTATTAGGATCTAATATTGCTTGCTATAATATTCACTGTACAGTGTTTATCAAACCTATACTTTTTACTAGTATGTAAGTCAATGTTGTCATAAAGAATGTTTTTTTATACGAACGTAGTTTAAGATATATTTACTTATATCTATAACTGAATTGATATATGATCCTACATTATTATAGCTTATATTTGCTAAATAATATGCGCTTCGATTTGTTACTATTTGTCTAATTTTTTTTACTGTTAATTAAAAAACCGTGATAGTTGTCGCCCAGCATTATGATACTGACGTCAACAAGGAATACGCAATTATGGGGAACAGCATAATTCTAAAATGCCAGGTCCCATCTTTCGTTGCTGACTTCATTGAGGTACTTTCATGGCACACGGATGAAAACGAGGACTTCTACCCGGGGGAGAATTACGGTTATTTTCTTTAAATGGCCCCTTCCGTTTGAATACCCCACATATCCTAGACCATTAAATCCGAACAATACAAGTAAACACCGATTCCGCAGTGGTTCAACAGCAGTATGAATCAGAGGTTAACAATGAGTACGTCATACGTGGTAATTCAGCTATTCTCAAATGTTCGATACCGTCGTTTGTGGCGGACTTTGTGAGCGTCGTTTCATGGCACGATGAATCCAACAACACTTATACTCCTGCGGAAAACGATGAGCGTAATGGTACATAAATAATAAAACACTTATCGACTCCAACTTCCTTACCGCAATAAATCCTTTACTCGTCCATATCTAACAAAAACACATATTTCAGTTGTTACCCAATATTATGAAGCTGAAGTGGTCTCAGAATACGTTATTCGAGGCAATACAGCTGTTTTAAAATGTTTCACACCGTCCTTCGTTGCTGACTTTGTCAAAGTAGAAGCTTGGGTTACCTCTGATGGAGATGAATATCTGCTAAGTAACGATACGGGTGGGGCGAATTATATAAATGTAAATAATCGTCCCCTATCCTCTCTGATCCGATCCTTTCATACCTATATAAAGAAAAATTGTCCTGGCAAGTACAATATTTTTCCAGTTGTAAATCAATTTTACGAAGCAGAGATCCTCACTGAATACGTCATACGCGGTAATGCTGCGGTCTTAAAATGTTCGATTCCATCGTTCGTAGCAGACTTTGTCAAAGTGGAAGCATGGATTGATGAAGAAGGAACAGTGATTACTTATTCTGAAGACCTCGGTAACCATGGCTTTATTAAACAATGAAAACGCGTACCTCCTGAACTATTATGAGCCATTCCTAACACCTATACCTATTATATCCAGTCAAACGTCTAATTGAAATTCTTCAGTTGTGTCACAGTATTACGTGACCGAAGCCGAAAACGAGTACGTGATTAGAGGGAACGCTGCCATTGTTCGATGCAAGATTCCATCTTTCGTTAGTGACTTCGTGCAAGTGGAAGCTTGGATTATGGACGACGGGCTAATACTGACAATGAATCACACTAACGTAGCGGATGGTACACTTCCATAATTTGTACCGCGATTTTAATTATCCTCCATCCAAAATCCCGGCTGTTTTGTTCGCGTAGATACAAACTAACATTTACATTTTATTTTGGTAGTCGTATCGCAGTCTTTTGAAGCTGAAGCCGACAATGAATACGTTATCCGTGGCAACGCGGCTGTTATGAAATGCGAAGTGCCAAGTTTTGTCTCTGATTTTGTATATGTTGAAATGTGGACGGATAGCGATGGCGGCACATATTATCCCGGACACAACGAGGGTAACCTCTTACAAAGAGATTCCTCCTAATTCCCACTTCCACTTACATATATTTTTTGTCGCAGCCGTGCTACAAGCGTACGAAGCTAGGGTTAATGACGAATTTGTTTTGCGAGGCAACACCGCCATTCTTAAATGCATCGTTCCATCTTTCGTCGCCGACTTTGTCCATGTTGTCGCTTGGATAATGGATAATGAGACAGTTCTTGCTGAAGAAAGCCCAAACTATGACTCTGGTAGTGCACGATACAAAAATATATTTACGTATCCATTTCCTTACCCCACATTAAGGTTTGATTTCTTCCCCTTATGTTTAGTAAATTTTATTCACAGTTGTTCATCAAAACTATGAGCCTCGTGTTATTGATGAAGATGTATTGCGTGGTAATTCTGTCATTGTGAAATGTACTATTCCATCTTTCGTTGCGGATTACGTACAAGTTGTGGAATGGGTAACGGACGATGAGTCCCTCCCTGTTTTTTCGTTGAGTGGCTCCGAGGACAATTACGGTAATAGAGAGCGCCCGCGCGACCCCAATTGCTCCTATCCGCTCTCCACAAAATCCCTGAGACCTATTAGAGTGTTATTGTTATAATCTATGCTATGTAAAATTTCAGCTGTTAACCAATTCTACGAATCACAAGTTTACGATATCTATGTAATACGTGGTAATGCTGCCGTGTTTAAGTGCCATATCCCGTCGTTCGTATCAGAATATGTTCAAGTAATGTCTTGGCATGATTCTGAAGGAGGAGAATTTCTGTCTAATGAGGATTATGGTATAATGAATAACTTATGCTGGTGAAACGCCCTTCAATCCTTTCCATTACTATTTCAATCATCTCTCAACCACATTTCGACTTCGCAGTTGTGTCCCAGGCCTATACGGTTAATCTGGTTGAAGAAAACGTATTACGAGGCAATTCTGCGATCTTTAAGTGTCTCATCCCGAGTTTTGTAACAGAGTATGTATCAGTAGCTTCTTGGATAATTTCTGAAGATAATGAAGAGAAAGAGATTAACATTAACGATTCTGCTAATGGAGAGGGTACTTCCGAATAAAATTTGTTTTGCTTCCCGATCCTAAACATCCGGATTAATTTCCTCCATGCCCTTTATACGTTTCTCCTTTTAACTTTCAGTTGTTACTCAAGCATATACCATAAATTTAATGGAGGAAAGTGTTTTACGTGGAAACGCTGCGGTCTTAAAATGCCATATTTCGACATTTGTGACTGAGTACGTTAGCGTATCCTCCTGGATAATTTCTGAGGGCGATATAGATGAATTGGAGATTAAAGCAGAGTCAAATGAATCCGGTATTTTCAACACTGAAATATGACAATAACTGCCCCATATCCCTGTTTTCCTAAAAATGTCAAAGCGTTAAATATTGAAAGTGTTGTTTTGTTATAGTTGTGTCGCAAGCTTATACAGTAAATCTAATGGAAGAAAACGTTTTGCGTGGAAACGCGGCAATTGTTAAGTGCCATATACCCAGTTTCGTCGCTGAATATGTAACTATATCTTCTTGGATGATCTCTGAAGGAGATATTAATGAACTTGAAATTAAAGTCACTGAATATTCAAATCTAGGTATATTCACAAAAAATGACTGTACAAACTTCCATCATCCCGCTCCCTTATGAAATCTTTTAACGAAAAGATAGATTGGTATTGATAAATATAAACGAACTTTATGATTTATTTTTTCTATTATTTTGATCATTAGAATTGATTGTTTGTATTCTAGTTGTCTCCCAAGCGTACACTGTAAACCTCTGGGAAGAAAACGTTTTACGTGGTAACGCTGCCATCTTAAAGTGCCATATTCCCAGTTTTGTCAGCGAGTATGTCACAGTAACTTCTTGGATAATATCAGAAGGAGATACCGACGAAATGGATATACATTTAGATTCTCAATTAAGCTTAGGTATTCTTATTAGGATTGTATGTCCTTCCACAACCCTACTTATTCCTATGTTAAAGTTTAGAATATTCTTAGAGATTATGTATAGTTAGGATAGATTATGTTCGATTAGAATGTATCCAGCTTCAATGTTACCTAATTGGGTCTAAGTTATAAAAATGACTTTTACAGTCGTTTCTCAAGCCTATGATGTTAAGTTCTGGGAAGAATACGTTTTGCGGGGCAACGCAGCCATTTTGAAATGTCAAATTCCAAGTTTTGTCGCTGAGTACGTATCGGTTAATTCTTGGATTATATCGGAAGATGAAAATGAACAAGAAATTAAAATCAGTGATTCCGAGAATCTAGGTATTTCAATTTTCCAATAGTAATCTATGGTCTCCTATCCTTCCCTTCTATATACCTTCCTTCTTTCCAAACTAAGTTTTTTAGAGCTTTTTGTTCGTCAATATATATGTATAAATAAACCATAAGCAGGGTGATAGTTTCGCTGTCGTCAAGGGCTGAATATGTCTTTTTTCAAATCAAGTTCCATTGTTTCAGTGGTTTCTCAAGCGTATGCTGTAAATCTAATGGAGGAATATGTCTTAAGAGGAAATGCTGCTATTTTAAAATGCCATATACCTAGTTTTGTTTCGGAATACGTCACTGTCATTTCCTGGATTATCAGCGAAGGCGAAGAAGAGCTAGATATTAAACTAGAATCGAATGAGAACTTTGATGGTATGGATTTTAGTTAAATCGTTCAAATGTCTTCAAAAATGGCATCCAGCTATTTTGTCTTATGAACATTGTTTTTAGGGATTGGTTCCTAATTTGGGCTCCCGTCTTTCCAAAGGCCTAACGGCCTACCTGTTTCCCTTGTCCTCCTTCCTTAGATTAAGGCATGATATTGAATTTGTAAGTAAATCGCAGCCTTATGTTGCGTTGCCTTTATCATTTGATCAAATAAAATAAAAAGTATAATAAAAAGAAATAATGAAATTTATTTGAAAAAGTAAACTTGACAATTTCTATAACAACTTTTCTTTCTGTACAGAGGGTAAATACCTAGTACTTCCATCTGGAGAATTACATATTCGTGATGTTGGACCTGAGGACGGTTACAAATCTTACCAATGTCGCACTAAGCATAGACTTACTGGAGAGACTCGATTATCTGCTACTAAAGGGCGCTTGGTTATCACTGGTAAGTTTCTTTAACAAATCAATTTAGCGCTATTAATTCATTGTATCGGTTATATATTTCTAAACAAGATGTTTTACTTACTTAATTATCATAAATCTTAATTAAATATTCGAATATCACAACTCTCACAATGAATTCATGGCGCTTATTGTAAACATACTTCCAGTGAATGTTTTTGAAATGTAAAAATTATTAATAAAAAAAAACAGTTTGCTATAACAATGTTTTACTAGTTAAAATAAATCTTTTATAAATTTTACACAATTTTTAAACAAAAGTCGCTGGAAGGTTTACTACATATTTTAGGGTCAAATACTTTCAGTAATTTCTGTTATTTCAATTTGATAATAGGTCATTGTTAATAATTCAACTTAAAAACCTAGAAACTGAAAATATTTTGCCTCCATAAACTTTTACAATAATATTTAAATACAAAATAATCTTTTTATTATAATATTTATAAGGGTATAAAAATATTTGCTAAAATTTACTTAAGTGTGTAAAAGATGTAAAAAGGATTATTTTGTTCAAAAGCGCGTTGCTTTTACTTCATCTTATGCTTAAACAAAAACTTGCCTGAATGTTGGGATAGGGTATCCTGCAGAGCCTTGGTTTGTTTTTAAATGTAAACACGGTCGTTAAAATTGTGTGTGTGATTGTGTTCTGTATTCGTAAAACCACCATCTCCCAATATACGCAGAACCGGTGGGCCGAGTACCCCCGCGGTTTCCAAGTAGCGCGCAGATCACCAGTGGCTTCCTGTTTAGAGAGTCCTCCAGCCTCGCCGTTCTATGCCCCGCGCAAGCATATCCCGCCCCCATGTACCGGTAAGGCGTATTTTAAAGCTGAATCCGTTTTGCGTATTCCTCAGAGCCTATAGGGCGCGTGCCACCTAAACTGTCGACAACCCAAGTGAGCATCACTTTCACTACGACGTTGGATTCGTCATTCACGTTACTCTGCCCTGCGCAGGCCTTTCCCGTCCCCATATTCAGGTAACATTACTTTATCCACATAGCCCAACGAATTTCAAACCACATTCTAGAGCCTGTTGGGCGCGTTCCTCCCAAGTTTGCAACAGTCTTAACGGGGACAATGTTCGAGGTTACGAAAGCCGACTCTTATGCGTTGCAGTGTCCTGCCCAGGCATTCCCAACCCCACTGTTCAGGTAATATACAATCAACAAAATCTGTCAACCGTTGCTTCTGTAGAACCCGTCGGACGTGTCCCACCTAAATTCGCATCAGTTGTGATGGGAACGATGATCGGAGTCAAGAATAACGAATCATTCGCATTGCAATGCCCCGCCCAGGCGTTTCCAGTTCCTATTTCCAGGTACTTAGTATCTTATTTACAAAAGCTTTCCCTGCGTATACCCTTGCGATGGTTTATAATAATTAAACGAAAATCAATATTTCTAAACAGATTAAATTTACCATATATTTTATTTTAAATGAGGTTGTTTTCTTCTCCCCAGAACCAATGGGAAAAGTGTCTCCAAAATTTTCGAGCTTAGAAAAAAGTTGACTTTTTAATTTTGAAAGCAATTAAAGTTTGTCTCTCTTGTGTCTCGCACAAGCTTTTCCTGTCCCAATGTTTAGGTAAGATATGCTAAATGTAGCTTAAAACTTTGTATACAAAACCTTGGGTTTAGTAGTTTTCGTTTATTTGTGGTGACAACATAATACCCAGTATTTATAAACAAAACTTCAACATCGGAATATCCATGTTTTTCTTTTGGCAAACAGAACCAATGGGAAAAGTGTCACCGAAATTTCTATCGATGGAAACAGGTCGCAGCTTTACGTTTTCTTCTAAAACCTATGTGACATTACTTTGTCCTGCACAAGCGTTTCCGACACCGTGGTTCAGGTACTCTTTTTATACAAATAAATGTTATTTCTTCTGCTAGAGCCAGTGGGCCGTGTTTCACCAAAATTTCCTTCGATGGATAGTTCAAGAAGTTTCAGCGCTGTGCTTAACACCAGTTTGACGCTATTATGCCCTGCCCAAGCCTTCCCGGTTCCATTGTTCAGGTAATAAGTTTGATAGAGACAGTTGTTATTATAAAAAATATTTATCTTTAGAACCAGTGGGTCGCGTTTCGCCAAAATTTACGACTAGTGACAAAAGTCGAGCATTTGATTCAATGGAAGGAGATAACGTCACACTGTTGTGCCCCGCGCAAGCTTATCCCGCCCCAGCCTTCAGGTATAATTATACACAGTTGTCATGTCAATTTTTTCTTTTTTTTAAGAACCAATGGGTACCGCTGCTCCTAAAGTGGCAAGTAAAGTGATCGATATATCAGAAGTGTCATTAAATGATACGTCCACGTTGCTTTGTATGGCCCAAGCCTTCCCAGTTCCAATATTCAGGTAATATCTGTTTATCTGTCAATTAACTACTCGTCGTTACAATTTACATTTATTTCTTTATGTAGAGCCAGTAGGAAGAGTTCCGCCAAAGTTCCCAACTATGGACAATGTTAGAGGGTTCACTACCTATGTCAATGCTAGTGTAACACTACTGTGTCCCGCACAAGCCTTCCCAGTTCCTCTCTCAAGGTAATTATTAATAAATTAAAGTGATCAATGTCACCATTTCCTTTTAGAACCGATAAATAGCGCCCCACCGAAAGTTCCCACAAAAATCATAGAATTCGTCGAATTCGCAACGTCTTCCAGTATCACCTTGCTCTGTTTGGCCCAAGCATTCCCAGTTCCAGTGTTTAGGTGAGTTTGTACATGTTATAGTTTGTAACTGTCGTCTTATTTTACAATGATCCGAATTACACAAGGGGTATTAGTTATTTAGGGTAAAATCTCTCCAACACTTATTAGGTTGGTAACCTTATATTTGTTTTTTTAGAACCAATTGGCTCGAAAAGTCCTTCATTTTCCAGTGGATCAAAACTAGCATGGTTCGAAATATATAATAGTCAGGATTTTGCTCTTTTATGTCCGGCGCAAGGGTATCCCGTTCCAGTATTTAGGTGAGCATGATATTAATATTCGATTGATTTATAATAAATATATACATTTTCAGAGCCCATTGGGTCAAAATCACCGGCGTTTTCAACCGATGACAAATTAGCGTGGTTTATAAGGCATGTAGGACAAAGTTTAGCATTATTATGTCGGGCTCAGGGATATCCTATTCCAATTTACAGGTATTCAATAATTTTTTAAACGCTGTCCCTCCTATAATTAAATCTATATTTTAGAACCCATCGGATCGAAATCACCTACTTTCTCCACCGATAACAAATTTTCTTGGTATCTAAGGACGGCTGGTCAAAGTTTGAATATCCTTTGCCCGGCGCAAGGTTTTCCCGTCCCAGTTTTCAGGTGAATAATGGTGCCTATTTTTATTTATAGAACCTGTTGGCTCTAAATCCCCTACATTCTCTAATGATGTACAATTCTCCGGTATAACTCGTAAAACTGGCCAAGACTTTTCCCTCTTATGCCAGGCTCAAGCGTATCCTGTTCCAATATTCAGGTAAGAAAATGTATTAAAATGCAAATGGCTGACTTGTGATTGTCGCAGAACCCATCGGTTCGAAGGCACCGTCGTTTTCGTTGGAATATAAAAGCACGACACTGACAAAAGTGGCTGGACAAGCGCTTGTTCTCTTATGTCAGGCTCAGGCCCATCCATCCCCCATGTTCAAGTGAGTGTCCAATAACTTAGTATTAAACGTTTTTAATTCAGAACCGGTAACGGCTAGAGCACCGGCTTTTCCAACGACCGCATCGTCTTACAATTATGATATTGAAGCTAATTCTGGTGGTTCGATGCTTTGTCAGGCTCAAGGGTACCCTCATCCAATGTTCAGGTAGGTCCGACAATGTAACATTGTTTCAATTTCTCTTTTAGAGCCCATCGGTGCAAAGGCTCCCACGTTTTCCTCCGACTCCAAGGGCAGTATATTCGTTAGAGAGTCTGGCCAAAATTTTGCATTATTATGTCAGTCTCAGGCATACCCTGTCCCTATTTTTAGGTAAGTTAGCGTAAAATATGCTATCCTATGTGCGTGAAATTTCCTGTACAGAGCCCGTGGGTTCGAAGCCGCCGACTTTCAACACTGATTTTACGCTATCAGCGGTTACGAGGCATAAGGATCAAAGTTTTTCAATGATGTGTCAAGCTCAAGCGTTTCCTATTCCGATTTTCAGGCAAGTGTTTTGTAGGACTCGTTTGTTATAAAAACTGATAGAATTCAGGTATATATAATTTATTACATGCGTAGGCATTTGTATTTATTATTTTAGAAGTGAAATTCACTTGCCCAGGTCATTCTTATTTACAACAGTATTATTCTTAACAGAGCCGGTTGGATCAAAAGCTCCCTCTTTTTCAACCGAGTCTGCGCTTTCATCTATTAAGAGGCACGAAAGTCAGAGCTTTGCTTTATTATGTCAAGCTCAAGGTTTCCCTGTCCCGATTTTCAGGCAAGTCGTTCTTTAATTTGTTTTTCTCATTGCATACATAAATATTTATAGAGCCGGTTGGTGCCAAGTCCCCGACATTCTCTTCCGAATCGATGGGAAGCATATTTCGAAAACGTATTCACCAAGGGTTTGCTCTTCTCTGTCAGGCTCAAAGCTATCCCGCCCCGATTTTCAGGCAAGTTTTCTTTAATCTCTTTTAATTAATCAAAGCTTTGCACTGCAGAACCAGTCGGATCTAAAGCTCCCACGTTTTCAACGGATGCTCGTAGTACCACTTTTGTGCGAATGGTCAATCAAAGTTTTGGGCTCTTATGTCAAGCTCAAGCGTTCCCTGTTCCAATATTCAGGCAAGTTCATACTAAATGACAAAATATTATAAATTTTTAATTTAAAGCTGTAGTATTGTGTTATCAATCAAATGAATTTTATCTTCGCGTATTCGTCAACGCAATCGTCAAATATCTGTGAGGATTATGGTAAACAAAATATGGGTACTACATATATATTCGGTGATAAAGAAAAGCCACTGTTTTTTCTAACTTGAAAAGACAAGTTCTTTAAAGGTTAATTAATATCTTCAGAGCCAATCGCAAGTGCTGTACCAAGTATCACTGCGACCCCAAAAGCCGCAGTACATTATGCACAATTTTCTTCGTTAGCTCTCTTGTGTCCAGCGCAAGGATATCCGGTTCCAGCCTCAAGGTGCGTTTATTGAAATAGCCCCTGTATTACAGAGCCGACTAATAAAATTGCGCCGCGAAGCGACAAAACCCGGAAATTCGAGGGCGGTGAAATTTTTTTAGCTTCCCAATCAGAGTCTGTCTTTCTCACTTGTGAAGTGGCTGGTTATCCAGCACCGATATTTAGGTAAGTTAGTAAGCTCTCTAAATACACATTCACTCTTTCTACGAATCGTTGTTAAGTGTAGTTAAACTCGGTTGTTGATGTCCAGTTTCGGTCGGTATCGTTCGAAATCGTCTTTAACATAAGTAGGATGTAACGTAACCACTGGTCGGCGTCATACGTTAAAAGTCGTCTCTGTACTTGCAGAACCCACCAATAAAATTGCGCCTAGAAAAGATTCCACTAAGCACTTTGAAGGTTGGGAGGTACACTTCGTGTCTGAACGGGGCGTAGCGTACGTGACGTGTCAAGTCGCTGCGTACCCCGTGCCCGTGTTTAGGTGAGTAGGGGTCTGATCGTGTACGTCGGTTTATTTACAGAGCCGACGGGTAGGACTGGGCCGAAAGTGACAGGGGACGGGCTTAACCGTCAAATAGGGCAGAGCGATGAAAGTCTCGCGCTACTTTGCGATGTACAAGCGTTCCCCGCTCCCTTGACGAGGTACGGCCGCACGCGACTAAGTCGGCGCCGGCCGGCCGTTTCACACGTCCATCCATCACGTAGCCAAACCATGCCATCCGATGTATTGATATGCGTTGTTATTGCAGTCTGTTGCGGCGGGCTGATGGAGGCGTAATGAACCGCGGCCGGCCGCGCGCCCATAATACCGTCCCGAGCCAAAGTAACGATTGAGCGGACAGACACCTCCTGGTAAGTGTCAGGGTGTTCTTGCTTTCATTCAGACGCTTTAATCTTTACTTTGTGCTTGTCGTGAGTCATAGCTGTCCATTGCGTTAACCCATCGGTCGGCGTTTGCCATCGCTGATTTACGTTCCGAGCGATGCGATAGCTCCTGTTCTGTTTAGAACTATTTTTTTGTATTAACATACGCTCGATCATTATCTTTTCTCAAAAGTTATTTTATTCGTTTTCTCCGATTGTTACTTATATTGGATGTAGGTCGTTGACTTTTTGTGAGATTTTATCCACAATTTTTATGTGAGTAATCAGTTTTTGGACTTATCTTTAAAAATAATTTCAAAATTAATATACAAATTTTCTAATATACTGTTAGTGATTTTTTCCATCCCGCATTAAATTTGCTTTAACTCAGCCACTAAAATTCTAACTTAAGCATCACGTAATTTTTTGTCATTATAAAATAATTCAAATTTGAAAGCCTATTATATTAATATTTACATCATTCACGGCAAAAGCTGAACGTTTTTTGTTTTGTTGCAGATGGTACAAGTTTATCGATGGCACAACAAGGAAACAACCAGTTGTCTTGAATGACCGAGTGAAACAGGTGTCTGGAACATTGATCATTAAGGAAGCGAAAGTCGAGGACTCTGGAAAATATCTGTGCGTTGTCAACAACTCCGTCGGCGGTAAGAATTTGATTGACTGATTTGTTCTATTACATAAAAGTCGTCTTGAAACTAAAATAGAGAGGAAGGAAATCGCTTTTATACGAGAACTTAAATAAATAACCTAATAAAATGTACATTACTAAAGTCCTTCAAAACTATTTAGGCGATTTATTTTGTATTCCAACTCTTGTATCTGTTACATAAAACCTCTGCATATTTCAGGTGAGTCTGTTGAAACCGTTCTCACTGTGACTGCTCCTCTTAAGTCCACTGTTGAACCGGCTACGCAAACAGTTGACTTTGGCAGACCCGCTGTTTTCACTTGCCGTTATGAGGGCAACCCCGTCAAAACCATCACCTGGCTGAAGGACGGAAAGGACATGAAACATCACGACGCTATCTTAAGGTGAAAACTTTGAAACTCAATATTTATCATCTTACGCTAGCTCGTATAGATACATACACTTTTTATATAAGTTGTATATTATAATACAGAATAACGGAAAAGGGTTGTATATGATGGGAGTATGCCGAAAACCACATTCGTTGATATTCGTTATCCAACTTTTGATAGAACCATTTACATACTTCTTTATTAGCCTCCAAGACCAGTCTGAACCATTTTTTTATAACATTAAATTATTGACAAAACGTGAAGGCCGAATGCTTAACAGTGCTGCTCGAAGCTTGGCACTTACAAGATATATGATTTGGTGTATGTATATGTTTATGATCAGTAATTTCTCGGAAGATGTTCCAACCACAACACAATAATGCGTACATGTTAGCAGTAAATAAAATGGCGTGGTGTTTCCACAGGCAGACTATACAATTTTTTTTAATTATCGTTTAGACTAGACTAGATAAACGAACGGGCGACTCACCTGATGGTAAGTGATCACCGCCATGGACATTTGCAGCATTACAGAAATAGCAGATGCGTTGCCAGCTTTTAAAGGAAATTTTGAAAGAGAAGGGGAGGAAGAGAGAGGGAGCGGAAGGAGGGAGAAGAGTGAGAGAGGGAGGAGGGGAAGGGAAAGGGATGGGCCACCGGCCACCTCACTCACCGGACGAAACGCAAAAAACAAAAACACTTCCACTTTACACCGATTTTCTGTGAGGTCGTGGTACTTACACGGTTCGAGCCGGCCCATTTCGCAGCGGGTGCAGATGCGTAGCTCTACCACCGTAAAAACCACTACAAGTATTCAAATTTTACTAGCGTGTTAAATGAGCATAGACATCTACCATCTTTTAAATTCGAGTGACAAGCGAAGTGTTAATTACTCTAGATGACACTATGATGTGACGTCCGACTTGCTCGTTGCGTCGCTATTTACTATAAAAACAAAATAAGTATCTCTGATATTATGAACATCTACATGCCTGTGTGATAGGCATAGACTGCAAAGTTTTTTAATTTCCGATATTACCATACGGAAACTGTAAAAATAGTAATTAAAGTTAAGAAGTATGCTACGACAAATGAATATGATATCTAAATTTCTATCCGTCTTTGACGTTCGGCTGCTGCAAGAAGGACGGATAAAATATCCGTAATGTTCATTTCTTTGACCACTATAAAAGGGCCTCGGTTTGTAAATGTTTTTTTATATGATGTAATGGCTCTATATGCACTTTTAATATAAATATAAATGTAATATTAAACACTTCTTATGCCTGTTTAGATTTTCTTTTTTAAATTTACCTTTTTCAGCCAACAATCCTCTAGCGTTGATAAAGTAAGGCACTAGACTAATTAACGGATCTAGACTACGAAGCGAGAGTTTTTAATTACTTTTATAAGCCTTCTTTACATGATGACGTTTACTTTATATCTGAGAAATAAAGTTTGCATTTAATATTAAAAATGTTTTATATACATTTGGTAGTCTTTTTAATCATTCACACTATATTTTTTATATGTTGTAAAAGACATCTTAAACTATGATAAAACGACGAAAAAAGGTGTCCATTTTTATGAAGAAGGTAAACAAACTTTAAATGTTGTTCAAAACGCACTAATATTAAATAAGGCGCTCAATAATTACTAATGCGACTGAGCCGAACGATATCGAAATACGATAAGGTTATCTCACTTTGCATGGTCCTCACATTAAATACTGCTATGACTTGCCTTACAGGATTGAATCTGTGAAGAAAGAGGACAAAGGCATGTACCAGTGTTTCATCAGGAACGATCAGGAGAGCGCCGGTGCCAGTGCTGAACTTAAACTCGGAGGAAGATGTAAGTCATTGCGAATCACAGTCCAATCATAGTACATAAAATTGTGGTAGTGAAAGTAAGTTAGGTGGAGTTTATTATTCGTTTAATTTATTTTGTATCGATTTTACTTTATATTTTTTACTGTAAAGGGTTAATTGGAAGGTTGTTCCCATAGATATTTTAATTAATCCTTCTTTTATGTATATCTAAACAATAGTAATAATAGTCGAAACTAAATAGGTCATCGCATCGTTACTTTCGATACAAGCCAAATAACCGTTCCAGGCAGCCAATAAATCAATTTAAACACGTCCTTCACGCATTGTTGTTGCTTAACTGAATAAAATTAGCGTAAAATTTTAATTCAATTTTTATTAACTTATTTTAGTCAGCAATTATCGTTAATATCTATTGTCTACACTTGTTAGCAAAATTAGGTCTATCCGAAAAAATAACCTATATTCACACATTTAAATAAATGTGACTACATTATAACACTAGTAAAAACTCTGATATTTTTTGGTATTAGTTGAGGAGAGTTTTATAAGAGTCGTTTTTACAGTAAATCTGTATTCTGTATATATATATATAGTATCTGTATTTCTCAAAGTGTCATACACAATATTAATAATACATATACAATATTAATACGTATCATTTCCAATTGTCACAGTCGAACCACCCCAGATCCGTCACAGCTTCGGCGAACAGACCCTCAGGTCGGGCCCCTCGTTGAGACTGAAGTGCGTCGCCTCCGGCAACCCGACCCCCGACATCGCTTGGCTTCTAGACGGCGAGAAATTGAGCAGTGGCGAGCGCCTGCAAATCGGACAATTCGTAACTGCCGATGGAAACGTCGAATCTCACCTCAACATCTCTTCGGTTCACACGAACGACGGTGGATTGTATTCCTGTATCGCGTCTAGCAAGGTATGCATTGAAGAAGGGACCAATGATTCCTCTTAATTTTCTGAAATCTCTTTTTCATTTTTTCTTTTAATATCTCTGATAATATCTTCTATATGGTGCGGAGACGTGGACCCTAAAAAAATGACCGTTGACGTATTGACGCTTTCGAAATGTGGTGTTGGCGAAAAATGCTTGGATTCCACTGGACAGATCACCGGACCAATGCATCCATCTTCGCTGAACTCGAAACACCAATGAGGCTGAACCCATATGCTTGAGAAGATGTTTCGAGTATTTTTGACACGTAGCGAGATAAACAGGCGATAGTCTCGAAAAACTGCTGCTGACGAGCAAAGTAATCAGGAAAAGACCCAGAGGAAGAATCCCAATACGTTGGTCAGACCAAATCAGTTCCATGCTGAATACTACAGTTTGCGATGCCATCCATACCGCCGAAGGTAGTCCAGGAGAAAGTGATTCGACGAGCATTGAGGAAGAACAACACCAGGAGGAGGATCTCGAGAACTTCTAAACCGTTTATAAAATATGCCTCAGTTTTACTACTTAATTTTGGGAAGTAGAATTGTCAATGGTATCTTCATTTTTGTTGTCCAAAATAAACACGTAGACGACATTTGATTATAGAAGATAGATATGATGGTTGCACTCGCTTAACGTTGTAATGTCTTATCAATAAAAATACTATTTTATTTACAGATACGTTATGACACAGGAAAATTCGCATTAGATTTTATTTAATCATATCATAAATTAACATATATAGCAAAAAAATATAAATGGGGTGCCAAGATGTATGGTTTAAATGGGTTACCCGCAAGGTTCGATTCTAGGTCTATTGCCGTTGTAAATTAACATTAACAGCTTGCCCTACACACTTAATAATACTACTTTTAAAAATAAACCGACAGAGCAAACATCAGAGCAATGTATTAATATACGTTGCTCTGATATACAACTATTGATATACACCAGTGTTTCCTAACCTTTTTCGGTCTACGGACAATATTTCTTTTTATATAAATTAAAAATAGCGTAATAACTCGGATCCTGCCTGTTGGCGCACTTAAGGTAAGCGTGCTCACCGTGTTGGGTAAGCGTAGTGGTTACGAGACTTGCTGGTATTTATTTACTAATTTAAATGTTCATAGATAAGACGGCGGACCCCCATACACTTACTCGCGGACCTCCAGGGGTCCGCGGACCACAGGTTAAGAAACACTGATATAAACCATCAACTCAACATGAATATTGATCTTCACATTAAATTTATGCACACGGTTCCGCAAATGACTTTGAAGCAATCAGTTAAAATAAATCATTAATATTACTTGAATTTGTCTCCTTTAGGTCGGAAGCGCTTCCCACGCAGCTCGTGTCAACGTTTACGGTCTCCCATACGTCCGCCCTATGAAGAAACGCCCCGTCGTGGCTGGAGACACTCTGATCGCCCACTGCCCCGTCGCCGGCTACCCCATCGAATCCATCGTCTGGGAACGCGACAACCGGTAAGCCTGGCTAAATTGAATATATTGACAAATTACACAATGGTGGCCACGAGACTAATGATGAGCAAATTTGCTAAATAAGTTTCATTTTTAACAATGTATAATATTTGCGTAAATACAGGCATTCATTATAAAACGATTACACTTGCAACGGTATTAAAATAGAAGTAACATTAATGTACTCAGTGGCGGTACTACCATACAAGCCCAAAAGCCCGGCTTGTCCTCTTAATTAGCACATAATTCCCGAATAATTATTTTTTTTATATTTGAGCGTTGCGGGAATAACGTATTACCGCCACTGAATGTTCTTTCTTAAGAAAGTACATTCAGTGGCGGTAATACGTAACAAAAATTCTTATTGCGAAAATATTTTTAAGTTTCCTATTAGGTTTAACAAGAAGCATGTTCACACTTGACGGCACATGCATCGTTCTTGGGGCACATGCAACTTTTCACAAATGACAAATTATTCATTTACGTAATACGCTTAAAAATTCTTTACTTGATCAAATTCTAATATTGTTTATGTAGTAAATAGAATTGTCTAATTGCCAAACCATAGATAACTTTTTAGATGCCTAACTAACCTCTTGGTGTTAAGTTAGATACTTACGAATTAGGATAGAAAATAATCGTTTCGGTTTTATTATCCGCAGTGTGCTGCCAATCAACAGAAAACAGAAGGTTTTCCCCAACGGAACCTTGGTAATTGAGAACGTCGAACGTATGAGTGACCAAGCCACTTACACCTGCGTCGCCAAGAACTCCCAAGGATACTCTGCAAAAGGCACTCTCGAACTTCAAGTCATGGGTATGTAGGCTTTTTTGTATTGTATTTGATATATTACAGGATTTGCTCTATAAATAGAAGTTGTTTCAACTTTCTGGTTACGTTAAGAAAAACGTTAGAATTAAATAATGTGCCCTATAGGGCACATTATTGCATAACAACAATAATGTGCCCTATAGGGCACATATATGTTACATTGACATGTAACTTTTTAAATATTCAAGTTAATCTGCTATTGTCTTGGTATATTTACAGTTTTTAATTCAATACGTTACATTTCGAATAAGTAAATGTTATTTAAAACGCTAAACTTCATTTTCAAGAGCAAATTCTTGTAAAAAAACCTGTTAAGAATGTACAAGATATGTTGACAGGTTCAGATACAATTAGAGAAAAACATATTTTTTTTTATATAAGTTGTTATAAAATATTCAAAGTTTGCGTAATTAGATATCTTATACATAAATTAACAGATTTATCATTGCATAATTGTATCGAGAAGAGATTGCTTTCTACAAATTCAATTAAGAAATTTCACTTAAAATAAATATGTTGAATATTAAGCAAAATATTAAAATCCCATTTTAACTCATTCAAATACTAGTTAGCCTAAATTTCTTAAAGTCGAAAAGTCCGTGTACTTTTGGAATTTAAAAACGAAATATCTAATTGTTAATGGATTACGTTAAATATGTTTTTTTTTACTAATTATTACAATACTTAAAATATAAATATAAATTGCTATTTAAAAAGGAAACACATGTACATGTAATATATTTACAAAACAATAGAGTAAAAAGTTGAACGATTAAGACTCAATCCATCATTATAAAGTTTTTAATGATTTTGTTTGTTATATTTGTGGAAAGCAATAAGCCTGAGGTTATCGATTATTACAATCATAATAATGTATTACAGTCATGAAATACTTCACAGGTATTCAAAATAGTAAAGCGTCAGGACCTCTTCTCCTATAAATAATGTCATAAATTAATGTTACTATTCGAATTAGATCTATTTATTCTCCGACCTACTTATTGAAATCGCTGAATTAAAAAAAAATGCACATTTTTGTATCAATTTATGACATTTACACTTGTGTGCTAATGAATATTCTCTTTCAGACGTTTACATTTTATTCTCATTATAACCTTTAGGTTGAACATACAAAATGTCCCAAAAAAGACGATAGTAGGTAAAATTAGGAAAAAAGTTTATGCCCGCCAAAGTTCACCGCTTGCAACGCCCCCACGTAAACGTCGACAGCTTTATTCGAATGCAATTTTACACAGTGCCCCCGCAAATACTGCCGTTCGAGTTCGGCGATGAGCCAGCGAACGCCGGTGAACTCGCCTCGGTTACATGCGCGGTCAACAAAGGCGACCAGCCTCTAGAGATAACCTGGACACTTAACGGACAGACGCTCCGCAAAGATAACGAGCTCGGTGTCACCCTAACTAGCATCAATAAAAAGACTTCCATATTGAACATTGACTCTGTAAGCGCAATACATCGGGGCATATACCACTGCGTCGCAAGGAACCAGGCCGGTGCCGCTAACCACAGCGCTGTACTTGAAGTTAACGGTACACCACCAGTCGACTGGCGATCTGTTATCCCTTTTGTTTAATCCCCCATATCCTAAACTAGGCCCTGAGTAATGACGTTATCATTGTAGTACCGCCGCAAATAACTCCATTCGAATTCGGCGAGGAGATACTCAACGAAGGAGAAACCGCGTCTGTGTCTTGCGTCATGAGCAAAGGCGATCTTCCCGTCACGTTCAGGTGGCTTTTCAATGGGGAGGAGATAAAACCAAACAACCCCCTGAGCATCGTGCTCACGAAGATCAGCAAGAAAACCTCGATACTTAACATCGAAGCGGTCAACTACGCGCATCGCGGTTCATACACTTGCCAACTGAAAAACGCAGCCGGCGAAACCAATCACACCACGTTGCTTAGTGTCAATGGTTATTAACGATTATACATTGGGTGACCGTCGACTTTTTTAGTTTTAGTACTTAACGCTTTTGATTCCTCTCTCCTATGACCCGTTTTGACCGGAGCTGCTGATTTATTAATTGACTTTGATATTTTTTACAAAAATTTAATTTCCTTATAGTTATAAAAAATATAATTCTACTTCAAGTATAAAAGCAAAAAGCCTGTTAAAATTGTGAATACGTAAGACTATTTCAATAATTTTAACAGTCTATCCACTGAATTCCCAAAATTTCTCACACATTACCTTAATGACAGTTTTGCCCCAAATTCACCCGTTTACCTTTGGAGACGAGCCGGCTAACGCGGGAGATGCCGTTGGTGTTCAGTGCATGGTAACAAAGGGTGACGCTCCCATCAATATAACGTGGCGTTTGAACGAGGTTTACGTGAAAGACATCTCAGGAATCACCGTAACCAAGATCGGCCATAAATCGAGCACACTATCAATAGACTCTGTGTCTTTGATACACACAGGAGTATATACTTGTTCAGCCGTAAATCAAGCGGGCCATGCTAATTATTCGACGGAACTGGCGGTGAACGGTAAAAACTTTCGATCAAAAGCAATTGCATAATTTTTGTTCTTTGCAAAATTACATGTTACGTATGATACTCACCTCCCTCCTTCCCCATCTTCTAGTAGAGCCCTGTCGAGAAACAGCAGAAACAATAATATCTTGTATTTAGAATGATACACGGATTTATTCAAATGTACCCGACATATTGATTGGCAGAGTGTTGACAGTTGTGCCACAGGTTACTCCATTCGATTTTGGCGAGGAAATTTTGAACGCTGGCGACACAGTATCCTTGACGTGTACTGTAGGAAAGGGAGATTTACCGCTAAATATTCACTGGCAACTCAATAACGAGATGTTAAACTCCGGAAATGGCATTCAAATCAATAGGAATGGGAAAAGAATTTCAATATTAAGCATTGAAAATGTACAATATGAACATATTGGCAATTACACTTGTATTGCTGAAAACGAGGCTGGTCGTAGTAGTCACAGCGCGCTACTCAACGTCAATGGTACAGATCTACAATAGTAAACTACGTTACTTTGTGTACTTATTTTGCTTCTTGTCTGCACTTTTATTTATGTATTTTTGATACATTCACTATAGCATTCCTTATTTTGTCCTTTAATAAGAAGGGGTCCACGATAGGATCGGTAAACGTTAATTTATGGAAGAAGAAGATAAACTGTTAAAATAAAAATATCTAACGTTTAGTTGCACCGCAAATAATGCCCTTCGATTTCGGAAACGAGCCGGTGAACGATCAAGAAATGGTGGTTGTAACCTGCACGGCTAGCAAAGGCGACTCCCCTTTTACTATTCAATGGTATTTCGACGGACAACTTATAAGGTCTGGCGTTAACGGTGTTGTACTCAGGAACTCCAAGAGAACTAGCCAACTCGCTATAGAATCGGTGAGCCATCGCAACCAAGGAAACTATACGTGTCTTGTCAAAAACCCGGCGGGGGCGGTTAACCATACGACTGAACTATATGTAAACGGTATTACATTCACTTCTATTATTTTATTTTAACAATTTTATATTTATTCCTACATCCTGCAGTCCCTCCGCAAATTAAACCCTTCGATTTTGGTGAGGAACCGATAAACGCCCAAGAAATGGTTTTGATCACTTGCACCGTCAACAAAGGTGATCAACCGTTAACAATCGAATGGTATTTTAACGACAAAAAAGTAATGACGGGTGAAATTGGAATCAGTTTGTTGAATACGAAGCGCTCCAGTCAGCTCAGTATGGAGTCGGTTAGCCATCAGAATCAAGGAAATTATACGTGTGTAGTGAAAAATGAAGCCGGCTCCGTGAATTACACTGCCCAACTATTTGTAAACGGTACTAGTTTAAAGAGTCTTTAGCTTGGATTCTTCTTAGATATTTTTTTTATGTCGTTCAACACACCCCTTACCCTTTCCTATAACTTTGGCGGGTCATAAAGATAAAGAAGCCTTCGTAGCATGACAGGAATATACAGCTATGGTATAATGCAGCGAACTAGCAAGATTAATCATTTAAGAACAAAAACGATTTATCGTAGATTACATTTACCTTAATTTCAGTCGCACCAATTATTACCCCTTTCGAATTTGACGAATCAGTTTTTTTCGGTGAGGGAGTTCAAGTTATGTGTCACGTACCGAAAGGTGATAAACCTTTGACTTTCAAGTGGAGTTTCAATGGCGGAGATGTGAGTTTGCTCCCTGGGTTAAATATTATGAATGTTGGGGACATGGGATCAGTTCTTATCATACCCGCTGTTACGGCCAAACACTCGGGCAACTATACATGCACTGCCTCCAATATTGTTGCCAGAGCTAACCACCACGCAACACTCAATGTCAAGGGTATTCGTTTACTATAAATTGCTTACCGTGTTTAGTCTCGCCCCCATTCCCTCCTCGTACAAAATATCTCAATTGTTTTTTTTATTTCAATTCGACGATCTTTTACAGTGGCGCCGCTAATATCCCCTTTTGAATTTGATGAAGCTGTATTTTATGGAGAAAGTATTCAAGTAATGTGCCACATTCCGAAAGGCGATATGCCGCTAACTCTTAAATGGTCGTTCCGCAACCGTCCTTTAGATAGCTTCAACGCTGTAACAGTTACAAAAGTAGGACATCGATCTTCGATATTAGCTATTCCATCTGTAACTGAGAATCACTCTGGGAATTATACTTGCACAGCTTCGAATACCGTAGCGAGCACAAATCACACAGCTACATTAAATGTTCAGGGTACACTTAATATTTAATACTATATGTAGATATTATTTAATTTTTGTTTGTATTCCTTTTAAATTTCCCAAATTAGTACCTCCACACATCGTTCCTTTTGAGGCTGAAGAGCCGGTTTTCGCTGGAGAAACTTTGCAGTTGAACTGTTACATCTCAAAGGGCGACGCACCCATCGCTATATCTTGGAGTTTCCATGGGAAAGACTTATCCTCTCACCAAGGAATCACGACAATGAAGATTGGCGGCCGGACATCATTGCTTACCATATCTAGCGCAACCGCAAGTCACAGTGGCGAATATGCATGCCACGCAAGCAATCAAGCCGGACTAGCAGTTCATTCGACCTTGGTCAATGTACACGGTACCACCCGAACCCCTACGTCCCTTGCCGACGCCGCACGCTGCACGCTTACCTCTATAATCACTTGGGCTTTCTGATTTTAACAGTAATGCCACACATCGTACCCTTTGAGGCTGACGAGTCAGTGTTTGCTGGGGAATCAGTTCAACTCACTTGTCACGTCTCTAAGGGTGATCTGCCACTTGATATCAAGTGGCACTTCCATGGTTTTGAGAACTCATCGTCACATCTGGGATTAATGATAACCAAAATGACATCACGCACTTCATTTCTTTCCATCGCCGCGGTGAGTGCCAGTCACAGTGGCAACTATACGTGCGTTGCCACAAACCGTGCCGGCTCCACCAATCACTCTACTGTAATAAACGTGCGCGGTCAGTCTCGCGTTTTTTATAATATTACCTATGTTCATCACAGTGCCTCGTCGTACACGGCATATTTTACGTTA
Source organism: Eurytides lysithous rurik (assembly GCA_018247575.1). Classification (NCBI taxonomy): domain Eukaryota; kingdom Metazoa; phylum Arthropoda; class Insecta; order Lepidoptera; family Papilionidae; genus Eurytides; species Eurytides lysithous. The sequence goes on along the minus strand of DWHO01000001.1, from coordinate 29,260 downwards.
ATGGGATAAGCATGTATCCTTTTGCCATAATTTAAATTTGCCTCCAGTGTTTACTTTTGTTTTTTTATTTTACGATTACCTTGACGCATTTATGATATTCAGCTGTAGCTGTATTGTTAGTATAAGCTACTACCAATTCATAAGCCATATACAAAAGGGAGTATTTAATGTTATCGTATAACTAGGAAATTATTAAATAATTAGCGACATAAAATATACGTACTCAGATGTTTTCACTTATAAGTAATACGTAATTACTTATAAAAATGTCTATTTCATTTTAAATTTTTGTTTCTATTCTAAGTTTAATCTAGGAATACGTGAGCCTTTTCGTATTTGCCATAATGAATAAATTCTTTCTTCTCTTCTTATTTTAGTTACCCCCCACATCAAATCGTTTGAACTGGACGAGGCAGTATTCGCCGGTGAAACGGTACACCTTGATTGTTATGTATCCAAGGGCGATATCCCTCTCAACATTACCTGGACTTTTAATAAAAAACCAGTCACCCAAAAAATGGGCATAAAAACTACAAAGCCTAGCGCTCGTGTATCTACACTGGACATACCGAGCGCACTGGGTACCAACAGTGGCAACTACACTTGTACGGCCACTAATAGGGCTGGTACAACAAACCACACGGCAACTCTTAACGTGATCGGTATTAAATTTCAATCGAGCCTGTTCCGCATTACATTCTAATCTTTTGCTTAGTTCCCTTCTGTTGTGACTTCCTTGTTTAAAATCGTTTATCCTTAAAATCCAGAAAAGACTTTCTATTGTTTTCATGTTGAAACGCGAAGACAGTATAAAACCCTGATGTTTGAACAACCCGGTGCCCTACATTCCTTTGACCATAATGTATAGTTTTACCGAACATATTGCGACAGACGACAGACAGACCGCTTATGATATCGCAATCCATATCGGTTTAATTTTAGGCACACACTATATTGTTTTAGTTTAGTTTACTACTAATTCTCTTGTTTTATATTAATTTACTCAAAAGTTTAAATCAATCCGAACCATGGACTATTGTCTCAGATTTCAGACATCTATGAGCCACAAATTTGTTTGTTTTTTTTTTTGCGAGAATTTCCGTGAAATAAGGCTATCTGTGATTTAAGGCTATTTTTGTCCTTTTCTTTAAATTATCATGTTAAAATGTCTATATAAACTACGTTCAGTCGCATTAATATCAATGCCAAAATCACAATAACCCGCTACTCCGTCGGTGCATGAAAAAAGAAACCTATAAAGAAAAATTAATTAAGGATATCCATGGTATTTTATGGAGACGGTTTAAAAATGTAATACCGCGTTACAAAAGACTATAGGCCCTTGTTTCTCAGGAGGGCCATTCGTGATCGCAGTGGACGTAACAACAAAAAATATTAGCTATACATATTACAGACTATAGGAGGCATTGTGTAGGTATTATTCTTATTTATGCATTACTTTTACCACCAGTTCCACCGCACATCGTCCCATTTGAGGCTGAAGAGCCAGTTTTTGCGGGAGAATCTATGCAGTTGATGTGTCACATTTCTAAAGGAGATGCACCAATAGATATCACTTGGAGTTTTCATGGAAAAGATTTGTCATCTCACCAGGGCATTTCTACTACTAAGATGGGCCAACGTACTTCTGTGCTTACGATTTCTAGCGCCACCGCAGGTCACAGTGGCGAATTTTCATGCCACGCAAACAACAAAGCCGGTCTCGCCATACACTCAACTTCGGTCAATGTACACGGTATTTCGCATAACTATCAAGCTCCATAACTTACGCCGCACGATACATGCTTGCCTCAATAATTAATCAGGCTTTCCAAATTAACAACCCAACCATAAGTACCCTTTGTGTCAGATGAGTTTGTGTTTTCCGGAGAAACCGTCCGGTAAATTGATATCATCCGATCTGCCAATTGATATCAAGTAGCTTTTCCATGAGTATGAAAACGCATCATCTGGCTTTTGATTATAATAACTAAAGAGACACCTACTTTTTTCTCGCCGTCGTGATGGACAAAAGTATCAGTCGATGCGTATCGCGAAAACCATAATATCCACTATTATAATATATAATATCCTATCCACTGTTCTACAGCCATCAGTTATTATAGTTAGTGTTGCGTCGAGGTAAAACACGTTTTTTTTTATTCGTGACTTGAAAAAGCAAGATGTTCTCAATTCGTCTAAATTGTTTTCCTGTGAATGTTAGGCCAATTGTTGCACAGATTTTGATGATCCTTTTTTCTTTAAAAGTTGGTGCCATGTAAGTTTGAATGTTACAAATTATTATTTGACCTTGAACTTTAAACGTACACTAGAGAACTCTTTTAAATCATGTTGGAGGATCCAAGGGGATTGTTAAATTTATTGAAGTCAAATTTTACTTATTTCTCTATTATTTATATGCTTTCTTTTCTCCGTGTACGTTTTAATAAAAGTTAAAACAAATATCTTGCCATTTGATTGCGATAACACAAAGGTGTTTCAATTTTTGACAATATTTTCAAAGATACTTAGTAACCTAAAGTTGTTTTCTTCTTAGTAAGCAGATTCGTTACAATTGTAATTACAATTTCATCTTCGTTCTGTTTTTCTAAGCTCGAATATTTGTGTATTTGTGATTTTATTATTTAAAAAATGTCACACATTAACTCTCACGACAGTTTTGCCCCAAATTCATCCGTTTACTTTTGGAGACGAATCAGCCAACGCAGGGGATACTGTTGGTGTCCAGTGCATGATAGCAAAGGGCGACAGTCCCATCAATATCACGTGGCGACTAAATGGAAATGACGTAAAAGATATTTCTGGAATCGCCGTTACGAAAATTAATCACAAATGGAGTACTTTATCCATAGACTCGGTAACCTTGATACACACAGGGATCTATACGTGTTTAGCAACAAACCAGGCGGGTAACGCTAATTATTCGACGGAACTAGCTGTGAACGGTAACGTTTTACAATTATTTCTTTTCTTAGCTTTTTTACGATATTGTGTTATTAATAGTTTACAAATCCTCTCCTGCCTACCTTCAATAGTAAGTCATTTGTGACCAGAACACAATAGCAACAAATACATCAGATATACATAATATATAGCTTTATATTGAATAGACTACTAGTTTTGACGTAGCCGACACGTTTTTTGTAAATTGAAAATTATATAAAACCTATCCCTATTAAATATAAAAGTTTCAAAGAAAACATTTTGATTTGGAGCAATGATGATGTGAATGAATGAATGAGCAGCGCCTGCAAGTAAACAGATAAAAGGTACTAACTCTAAGCACCCAATTCGAGCTGTATGATTATTAGAAAAATTGCCATTTACGTCTTTATAAAAAAAATAAAAACGAGGATTGTCTTGGGAGGCACAACACGCTTTATGTTAAAAGTAAAACCAATTCAATCTGGCGAATAGTTTTATTGTAATCTTTTACATTAATTATTCTTTGCACTATTTATTTATCTACGTAACATCAACACATTCATTATCGAATTCTTCATAATTCTTCTAAATAAACGTTGATAGATCGCCCGTACGATTGGCGGGAAATCATTTTACGAATCAAGATACAATATTAAAATTAAAAATGGTTAATTTTAAGTTGTATCACAGTTGCATCTCTTCCAACTCGTCAAAGCATAGGCGATTCGTTAACTATTGTATTTTTCGACGGACAAATAATTAGGTCTAGCGTTTTCGGCGTTGCACATAACAGCAGATAAAAATAATAAAACGAACTCTCTTCCTCGTCAATATCCCAGCGAGAAGCATTAATCATACAAAGAATTTAATATGGACGATAGTTTACTCGTTTGTTTTCTCATTTTTTGTTAGTTTTTTTCTTATCAAGCAGTCCCCCGCAAATAAACTTTGCACTGTCATCAATGAAAGTTAACCGTTAACAATCGAATGATATTGCGGATATATCGATTTGATGCTCAGTGAAATTGGAATCAGATAATTGAATACAAAGTGGTCCAGTCAGCGTAGCGTGGAATTGGTTAGCCCTAAGAATCAAGGTGATGTGGTGAAAAATTAGACCGGCTTTGTGAATTACGCTGCTCAACTATTTCTAAATAGTAATAGCTTAGGCCTTAGCATAGATTCTTCTTAGGTGAATTTATTAATTTATGAATGTTAAACATTCATTATTCTTTTACCTTTTCCCCTAACTTTGGCGGGTCATAAAAATAAAGGCGGCATATTGCAGCCTATTGTACAGAAGCAGGCAGATCTAAATACAAAAGGATAATAAATTTAATAAAAAAATATATATTCATTACAGCTCTTTTTAACTTAATTTCAGTCGCACCAATTATTACCCCTTTCGAATTTGACGAGTCAGTTTTTTTCGGTGAGGGAGTTCAAGTTATGTGTCACGTACCGAAAGGTGATAAACCTTTAACCTTTAAATGGAGCTTCAATGGCGGAGATGTGAGTTTACTACCTGGGTTGAATATCATGAATGTTGGTCCCTGGGTTGAATAGCATCCCGCTGTAACGGCTAAACACTCGGGCAATTATACGTGCACTGCCTCCAATATTGTTGCCACTATAACTATAACATTAGTTATCACTATAACTTGGAGTTTCCATGGGAAAGACTTATCCTCTCATCAAGGAATCACGACACTGAAGATTGGTGGACGGACATCGTTGCTCACAATATCTAGCGCAACTGCAAGTCACAGTGGCGAATATGCATGCCTTGCAAGCAATCAAGCAGGATCTGCTATTCATTCAACTCTGGTTAATGTAAACGGTACCACCCGAACCCCTAAGTCTCACTTGCCGAAGCCGCACGCTGCACGCTTACCTCTATAATCACTTGTGCTTTCTGATTTAACAGTAATGCCACACATCGTACCCTTTGAGGCTGACGAATCAGTGTTTTCTGGGGAATCAGTTCAGCTCAACTGTCACGTCTCTAAGGGTGATCTACCGCTTGATATCAAGTGGCATTTCCATGGGTTTGATAACACATCAACGCAACTGGGAATAATGATAACCAAAATGACATCACGCACTTCATTTCTCTCCATCGCCGCAGTGAGCGCAAGCCATAGTGGCAACTATACATGCGTTGCCACAAACCGTGCCGGCTCCACTAACCATTCTACTGTAATAAACGTACGCGGTCAGTCTCACATAGTCGTAACATTATAAATATTACCTAAGGCCATCGCAGATCCTCGACCTACACGGCATATTATGTTCATTGGAGCAGCATGTATTCTTTTAACAAAATTTATATTTCTTTTCTTAATATAGGCCTTTTCTTAAGTTGATTTTGTTCCTATCTTTACAGTTACCATTTCTTTCAGTTTTATTTTCTTTATATCTTATTACTAGTATACTATTTATTGAAGTAAAATGATTGTAGAATTATCTATACTTGGTTAATTTGTTTTTTGTTGTTTATATTTTCATAATTACACCAGGTTATGAACATAGATTTCTCTTATTACCAGTACTTTTTATTCTTTATAACTCAAACATTCACTATATTCCTATTCAGTCCTTCCTCATATCAAACCATTTGAACTGAAAGAGGCTGTATTTGTCGGCGAAACGGTGCACCTAGATTGTTACGTATCTAAAGGCAATATTCCTCTCAACATTACATGGACTTTCAATAATAACCGTATCACGCAAAAAATGGGCATAAAAACCACAAAGCCCAGTGAACGGGTTTCTATACTGGACATACCGAGCGCTTCGGGTACCAATAGTGGCAACTACACTTGCACGGCGACTAACAACGCTGGCACATCGAACCACACGGCGTCGTTTGGCGTGACTGAATTTTACCTGAGTCTCTGTCGCGTGCTATTTATACGTGTTGTTTAATTTCTTTCCATAATGAATCGCTTATTTTAATCGTTAGCCTTCTAATTCCGAAGTTAATAAACTGCGTGCCGCTTTTATTTGTTGTTTACCTCCTTTCCATTATAAATCTCTTGTTTCATACAAAACCTACACTACGGAGAACGAACGGATAACAACCGGCTCTAATAGAAACAAACTAGAATGATGTAGATGAAACTAATGAAATAAATCTTAAAAGTAACAGTCATCGGTTCATTGTGGAGCAAAAATGTGAAGTTTATCATGAAAAATTCTAAATATATATCGATCCACGCCACTAGTATTCGAACTGACATTTTTAAGATTACAAATCCAAATCTTAAACGCTACAATCACTGATTTCAAAGCCGAATTATATTAATATAAGCAATAAATATTAAAAAAAATATCATTCCTTTTAAGATGTAGAAACTAATACAAGGATTTCATAGAAATGTATATATGTTTGAAAATACATTTTTTTTCATGTAGTTGCGCCCCAAATAATGCCATTCGATTTTGGTACTGAACCCGTAAACGACCAAGAAATGGTGGTCATAATTTGCACGGCAAGCAAAGGCGATTCTCCTTTCGACATTCAGTGGCATTTTAACGGGCAAGTCATAGCATCTGGCGTCAACGGCGTAGTCCTCACGAACACAAAGAGGACCAGTCAACTAACTATTGAATCTGTCAGTCATCGTAACCAAGGGAATTACACTTGCCTCGTCAAGAATCAAGCTGGCGCCATAAACCATACCGCCGAACTTTATGTCAACGGTACAACGAATTAATAATGCTTTTATGTTTTAATCATTCCCGCATCCTGCAGTCCCGCCGCAAATTAATTCCTTCGAATTCAGTGAAGAACCCGTTAATGCTCAAGAAATGGTTTTGGTTACTTGCACCGTGAGCAAGGGTGATCAGCCGCTAGACATTGAATGGTACTTTAACGAGAACAAAGTGCAACCAGGTGTCTTTGGAATCACCCTCTTTAACACGAAGCGAACTAGTCAACTCAGCATTGAATCCGTTAGTCATCAAAATCAAGGGAACTACACGTGTGTAGTAAAAAATCAAGCTGGATATGTTAACTACACCACGGAACTTTTTGTAAACGGTACTTGCTTAAAGAAGTTTAGCTTAGATTCGGTATTCACTTTAAGCGATCTTTGTATTCCTTTACCATATCCTATCCTACAACTTTGGCGGGTCATAAAACGGTAAACGGTAATACAATAACTAAGTTATTTAAAACATTTAGTAGCGACGCATCGATCCTATATTAAAATCAACAGGGTTTTAAGTAAAAATAATACCATCTCATTGATCAATTTCCACAGTTGCACCAATGATATCTCCCTTTGAAATCGACCAAGCGGTATTTTATGGCGAAAGCATACAGATGTTATGTCATATCACAAAAGGCGATATACCTTTGACCCTCAAATGGTTCTTTCGTGATCGTCCAGTGGATAAAATTAAAGGAGTAACAGTATCAAAAGTAGGAGAGCGATCTTCCATATTGGCTATTCCGTCTGTTACTGAGAAACACTCTGGAAATTATACTTGCACAGCTTCGAATACAGTAGCAAGCACAAACCACACAGCTACACTAAATGTTCAGGGTACACCTTACATGAAGTATTGTATAGCTATTATTTTTTTATTTATGTTTTAATTTTTCCATTAGTTCCCCCGCACATCGTCCCATTTGAGGCTGAAGAGCCAGTTTTTGCCGGAGAATCTATGCAGTTGACGTGTCATATTTCTAAAGGAGATGCACCTATTTCTATTAGTTGGAGTTTTCATGGAAAAGATTTATCCTCTCACCAAGGCATCTCTACGACAAAAATTGGGGAACGCACTTCTGTGCTTACAATCTCCAGCGCTACTGCTAGTCACAGCGGAGAATACTCATGTCACGCGAGTAACAAAGCTGGGCTCGCCGTGCATTCAACTTTAGTCAATGTACACGGTATCTTGCCTAGCCCTTAAATCCTTAATCTTCCTAGCCTGCGCTGCACGATGCAATGCTTGTCTAAATACTCATTCAGGCTTTTCTAAATTAACAGTACTACCATACATCGTACCATTTGAGGCAGATGAGTTTGTTTTTGCCGGAGAAACCGTCCAGCTCAACTGTCACGTTTCCAAGGGTGATCTGCCACTTGATATCAAGTGGCACTTCCACGGGTTCGAAAACGCATCATCACATCTGGGAATAATGACAACTAAAATGACGTCTCGCACCTCATTTCTTTCCATCGCCGCGGCATCCGCAAGCCACAGTGGCAACTATACCTGCGTAGCTACGAATAATGCTGGCTCTACCAATCATTCCACTGTCCTAAACGTTCATGGTCAGTCTGGTGCATTCATACTTAAAAAAGAAATTCGTCACGTTTTATTGATACTACTACCAAACAACATGTTAATCGAATCAGCATGAATTCTATTAACATATCTGTGAGCAACATTACCATATTGTTTTAATTTTTTTCATTTAATTTTTTTACTCCTTTCTCTGATAGTATTTTTGTTGTGTTAAAAACAGTTACACCGAATATTTTGCCGTTTGATGTCGATCAAGCTTTGTTTTCCGGAGAGTCGGTCCAAATGATGTGCCACATATCAAAAGGCGATACGCCTCTCAGCGTCCACTGGGAATTTAATGGTCAACGATTGTCGCGAGAACTTGGAACATTTAGCAATGTGGGGGAACGGTCATCTGTGCTGGTGCTTCCTTCAGTAGTTGGAGCTCATAGCGGAAACTACACGTGCATCGCTAAAAATCGTGCAGGAACGGCGTCGTATACAACCGTGCTCAAAGTTATTGGTATTTAACTAGATAGACCGGCTTACAATAATGATAGTCATTATTATTTCTTTTTAAATACCACCCCCTATTAAAACTTTGCATTTTTGTTTTGTTCCTATTTAAGTGGTTCCATACATTAACCCGTTTGAAGTCGAGGAATCAATCTTTGCCGGCGAGTCGATACATCTTACTTGTCACGTATCAAAAGGAGACCGCCCGCTTCAGATATCTTGGAGTTTCCAGGGGCAGGAAATACCTTATCATAATAATATGGGAATTACTACCACGAAATTAGGAGAAAAAGCATCTGTGCTTAGTGTACCGACAGCAATGGGGCAGCACAGCGGCAACTATACATGTACTGCAAGTAACCGTGCTGGGCGTGCACACCACACTGTACTTGTCAACATTCACGGTTCGACGTTGCTACCTTTTACGTTTAACGTAACTTTTTCTATAGATAAATGAATGTCATAGACAATGCACGTTTAGATTTATACTTAGATTCTGTTTTTCTCATTTGGTCAGTTCCTCCTCATATAATGCCATTCGAGATCGAAGAGTCCGTGTTCTATGGTGAATCTGTACAAATGACATGCCACGTCAGTAAAGGAGATCGCCCGCTAGAAATAACATGGACATTCCAAGGCCAAGATCTGTCAACCCATGCGGGTATCAAGACAATGAAGATGGCAGAACAAACATCGTTCTTATCAATAGAATCTATTACTGGAGCTCACAGTGGCAATTATACTTGTATTGCAAAAAATAAAGCAGGAGAAGACAGATTTTCCACTCCTCTACATGTAAACGGTACCCTTAGTTAAATATTCCAGCATGCGTCAAATAATATATTTAACTAACATTCGCAAATTTTCTTTGCTCAGTCGTTCCCCACATCAAACCATTTGAGTTGGACGAGGCGGTATTCGCGGGAGAACCAGTTCATCTTGATTGTCATGTATCCAAGGGCGACTTACCGTTGAATATTGTATGGAACTTCCAAGGCAAGCTCGTAACACATAGAATGGGCTTAATGACAATGACGCTCAGTGATCGGGTATCCGTACTAGATATCCCCAGTGCCTTGGACAGTCACAGCGGCAACTATACTTGTACGGCGACAAATAAAGCAGGCACCGCAAATCACACGGCCCTCCTTAACGTTATTGGTACAAAACTTATTGATCCCCGTGATGCTTGCTTTCTGTTTAGTTCCTCCCGTGGTCCAACCTTTCTCATTCGGGGAAGTCATGAATTCCGGGCAAGTCGTAACTGCTCCATGCTCGGTCATCGAGGGTGACCACCCGCTTCAACTGCGATGGCTTTTCGACGACGAACCTATTAAGCCAAGGTCCGGGGTCACAGTTTTTAATATCGGCGAAAGAAGCGCTATACTTAGTATCGGTTCTGTGTCGGACAAGCACGCCGGAAACTACACATGCCTTGCTGAGAACGAAGCAGGAACACATTCGCACACTTCAACATTAATTATCAACGGTGCCTAAAACCGCGATTACTTTTATATTTAAATTATTTTAAAATTTGTTATCACCTTATACGTTTTTGATTTTATTTACATTTAATTAAAATTCCATCAAACTAAATCTTTCCAGTCCCCCCAAACATTTTGCCATTTACTTTCGGCGAAAAACCTGCCAATGTCGGAGAATATTTACAAGCAGCGTGTACCGTAACTTTTGGAGACCTCCCACTAACTATAACGTGGATATTTAACGGACACGTAATATCGCAAAGAAACACTGACTACAGTATGACAAACTCTAAAAGAAGTAGTTTGCTAAGTCTCGAGTCCGTTGACGCTAAACATGCTGGTTCCTATACGTGCATTGGTGAAAATCGCGCGGGGCGAACCACTTACACTGCTGATCTTATCGTATATGGTTAGTTGTGACAATAGCAATAGTCGCCTGTTGTTTTATCATTTAGAAAAATATTATTTTAATCATCCTGATATAGATGACACCTTTTACCTTCGCCCGGAACCAGCAACGATATATTTCAAACAATTTAATCTAACACATTTAATTAATCTTATTATGACTCAATATAAACAAACTCGATGATGTCAGAAAGATTCAATGTGATTACGATTAAAAGACATTTAAAATTTTAAATATACATCAGTCAAAAATTTTTGTCCTAGTTCCACCTTTGATAGTGCCGTTCAGTTTTGGAGAAGTGCCTTCCAACCCCGGCGACACTGCGGTAGTGAACTGTGTCGCTACTAAAGGAGATCTACCATTAGAAATTTCATGGACGTTTAGCAGTGAGACAATAGACTCGAGTCTGCATCGCGGCATCACTACGACACCGCTAGGTCTACGAGCGTCAGTGCTTACCATCAACTCGGTGACTGCCAACCACCAAGGGAATTATACGTGTATCGTGCAAAACGCCGCTGGCCGTGTCGAGCATGCGGCGACACTCGTCGTAAATGGCACGTTTATTAAATATTTTCGGAACGAATGAATAATAACGGGGACTAACATCACAGATCGCACCAAATCGAAGGATCCACTCCGTCCAACCTCACTGCTCTTTCTTCATATTCACACAAATTGCTAACAAACATTTAACAGAAATCGATTTAACATGACCATATCTGATTGTTTCCAGTACTGCCTCGCATAGTTCCATTTTCTTTTGAGACCCCATTGTACGCGGGGCAGGCGAGTCAGGTCACTTGTTTCGTTTCTGAAGGCGATCAGCCTCTTGACATTCAGTGGTACTTTGATGGGCGTCCCTTGAAAGAAATGACCAATGTAGCGGCAACTAAAATTGCGCAAAGAGCTTCGCTGCTCCTTATCGAACCAGCTGGATGGTCAAACAGCGGTTCTTACACGTGTCTCGCGCGCAATGCCGCCGGCTTCTCCAACTATTCCGCTTCTCTCGAAGTACATGGTATATACACGTCTGTGTACCCTTTATTCCTAGCACGGAAAAGCTTTGCTTAGATTCCATATTGTGTGCTTACGTCGCGAAACTGTTTAGGCCTACTAAATAGAGCTGTAATAGCGTTTTAAGGTCAAAGTTTTGATGATACTTTTAAAACTATAATGGATCATCGCGAAAATCGTGAAAAATGGGAACAGATTAACGACACACTTAGAAACCGGCTGCGGCTATCATCGACGAAACCATTTCTTCTTCCTCTCCCAGCATATTACTGTCCTATACCTTACCGTCTCCTTTGATTCCCATCTTATTCTCTTTCTTTCTGTTATGCATCTTTTGCTTTTTTGGGTTTGCATGTTGCTTGCTATCTCGTTAAACTGTTGAATTAATAAACCAAACAACTAAAAGAACATGCTTTCATTACAGTTATTATTTCAACAGCGTAATGTAAATTTTGTATTCAGTTGCATTTTTCCTTTTATGTTTTTACCCCAGTTTTTTTTTTTAGTTTTTTAGCTTTAACAATAATTTAATTTGGCTAACAAATAACTCTCATAAAAGCTTCTATAGCGCTGTTGCGCTTAAGCAAAATCTTAAAAAATTGATATCATATACTCGTTTTTTTTTGTAGTTACTCAAGATATACTCTTCTTTGCTGTTACCGTTATAGGAGCTTTTAATTGTACTTTACTGAACTAGAATTTAAATGCTTATGTCAATTGTTTCCCTTAAATAAAAACTTTAACATCACACTAGAAACATTTCACTTATAATACCTTTAGTGCATTTGCACCTGCGTTTATTAGATTCTAACTCACATAGCTGACAAAGCAATCATATTCTAGTTCGGCCATTCAATTTGACCCTTTAAAATTTATCAGAAGTTATTTAAAAAGTAAGATTTTGACGTTTACGACAGGTGCCGCCATAAAAAATAAAAAAAATACGAAATAGTGTAGTACAAATTAATTTTTAATTTGCATCAACATATACTTTGTCTTTCTTAACAATAAAAATACATTTAATCATACATGTATGACGACATCTGTCAATAAACAACATTAAATTTAACGTAAAGTTCATTCTTGTCTTGTTCAATTTTTTTTAAATAAAATTAGAATACTTTTGATTCTTGACTAAATAATTATCGAAATTAAAAAATTACCAAAATAATACAAAAAATATTCATTTGTTAATAAGTAGAATCAGTTTTTAACCTAACTGGTAATATTTTAGTTCCTCCACGTTGGATTCTTGAGCCCACTGATAAAGCTTTTGCTCAAGGCTCAGATGCTAAAGTCGAATGCAAAGCCGATGGTTTCCCTAAGCCCCAGGTGACATGGAAGAGGGCTGAAGGTATGAATAATTTTTAACAGACTTTGTTATTTTTTTTTTATTTATTTTATAAAAAATAATTTAAAACAAAACTATTTAAAACTCTTTAAGGTGACACCCCTGGCGATTATAAAGACCTTAAACCCAACAACCCTAATGTGAAAGTTAAGGACGGAACGCTGACCATTAATAACATTCAAAAGACCAACGAAGGATATTACCTGTGCGAAGCTGTTAACGGAATCGGATCTGGCCTATCTGCTGTTATTATCATTAGTGTTCAAGGTAAATAAATGCTCAAACATGTTTCACGTTACTTTTATACGAAGATTTACCAGGCAATATGAAAACGTTATTCCTCAAAAATCGAAATTTCAATACCAAAAGTTAAGTCTAACTATTATTTACTCGATTAATAAAAAAAACATTTAGAACGACGAAAATTTAAATCTTTCAGCCCCACCCCAATTCGAAATCAAAATGAGGAATCAAACCGCCCGCCGCAGCGAACCAGCCGTACTGCAATGCCAAGCTAAAGGTGAAAAGGTAAAACCAAGACAAATTACATCAGCATCATGATTTATAACATTTTAATGCAATAAGACTACAGGTCTAGGTCGAAAAACACCCACGGGTCACTCATTTGTCCATTGATTGATTTGATATGATCCATTTTATTTTCGAAAATAAAGTAATATTTATACTAAGCAAGAATAGAAATAGGTATAAAGTCACTACCGAAAATTCAGACGTATTTGTCGGCGCTAGGCCAGAGTTTCCACATGAAGAGTCCATTTCAACAAAAATACACACTAAATTTCAGTTATTCTGTTATTATATTTACATTCGCTAACGCGACGATGAGAATTGAGACTTGACAGTTAAGAATCGAGAATTCGAGAAATTAAGAATTGAGAATTACAAGACTAAACAATGTTACGGCTTTTATACCCGCCACAAGACAGATGTAGTAAATTATAATTTTTGTCTTTTACAACACATAGATTAAATTATTATAAACAGTGTTATATATATAGCGTAACATTCTTAATAATAATTTTAATGAACTTTACATAGCTTCAAATTATTTATTTTACAAGAATTCATTACATCTAATAATAACATAAAGAAACATTCTTACATAGTTCGTCAAAAGATGTCTTTTATTTATACTTGTTTATACACACATTTTAATATTTAAACATAAAAAGTTTCTATAACATTCACACTATTAACATATTATAAAACAGTGTCTATTTAATGTTAGAACTACGAAGAAAATAGCTGCATATTGTTAACAGAAACAATTATAATATTAATCTCCCATATTGTGAATATTTCATAGTAACAAAATTATTTATAAACACAAAGATATCTTAGTATAAAATTAGTACTTAACAACTACTGTCAATAGATGCGCCGACTATACTGCGCCCATATATTCGTCTTAAAACGGCTAACTAAAAACCAGACTTGAACTAATTGACGTAACAAGTCCTACATCGCGGAAACTCTTGATCTAAGAGAACGAAGAGAACGCTTAGCGAAAATTAGTTGTAAAATATTTATAATTATTTTTTATTAAAATTTATCTTATTATTTCATCATAATGATTTTCCCCGTGGCGGTCACGGTTCATAATTTAACTGTATAATTAGTTAGTTTTCTTATATTTCCCTTTTCAACACTCAGCCAATTGGAATTATCTGGAACATGAACAACAAACGTCTCGAACCCAAATCGGACCCACGCTACACGATACGCGAGGAAATCTTGCCAGGCGGCGTTGTATCTGACCTCAGCATCCGACGGACTGAACGATCTGACAGCGCTCTATTCACCTGTGTCGCAACCAACGCTTTCGGTTCTGATGACACCAGCATCAACATGATCATTCAAGGTATTTGTTATGCAACTATTGCTTCTATTAAATGATACTCAATTTTTACTTACAGACCAACTCGCCGTCATTTATTGTATCATTTTTTTTTCAATTGATATGGCTTACATTGGTAAGCCATATCAATTGCCTGATAAAACCGATGCTGGCTAAATCATTTTATTTCGTCACGTTTGTAATCAAATTAAAATTAACTTTAATTTCGTATGTTTCAGTAAATGCTTACCTAAAACAAATTTAGCCCTTTCGTCCAACAATTGAACACAGTATTATTATATACTTGTGTATTAATAGTTCATGTTAAAATAACTGGCATTGGTGTGATACCTTCCCAAGTGGACTTTGCAAAGGAATCCTACCGTTACAAAGAATGGTAACGAATTCCAGAAAAACTTTCTTAGAATTTAAGATGTCTATAAATAATAATTTATAATTTCAGAGGTACCCGAAGCTCCTTATGGCCTGAAAGTTCTCGACAAATCTGGGAGGACCGTTCAGCTGTCTTGGGCCGCACCTTACGATGGAAACTCCCCGATCAAGAAGTTCCTTATTGAGTACAAACGGGCAAAGGGCAACTGGGAAAAGGATATTGATAGGCATGTACTCCCTTTCGGATTTAACATAACAGTTTTCTGAAGCAAATTTTCTCAAAAGTTAATATTAAGAGCTACAAAAGCCATAGGTATACATATCATCTGTCATAGCACACAAAAGTTAGAGATAAGATGGTGAAAAATTTGTCGGTCCGCCCTTCATTGCCAGAAAGTTGAATTCTAAAAGAGTCCACCTATCCAAAAAAAAATATGCCTAAGAAACTTTATATTTTTACTTAACTTATATTTTTATTTAACTTGATATTTTATGAACATTGGAGACTATTTTAAGAAAAGATTTATGAACTAATATAAAATGTATTTTCCGCAGAGTGCTTGTACCCGGAGACGCTACCGAAGCCGGCGTTTTCAGCCTCCGCCCTGCCACCGCTTACCACATCAGGATCGTCGCCGAGAACGAATTGGGTACCTCCGAGCCATCCGAGACCGTCACTATCATCACCGCCGAAGAAGCACCTACCGGAATGCCCCAGGACGTTAAAGTTGACGCTGTAGACAAGCACACTCTTCGAGTCACCTGGAAACCACCTCAGCCACAGGACTGGAACGGCGAACTTCAAGGGTAATCAAATAGAAATGTTTCTTTACATCGTTAGGTTTGCTAAGGACTGACCAGAAAATGAATAACCTGCTATTGGCGTCATCCTTGCTATTATCTTCTAATTTCACGTTATTTAAAACTACACAATTCGAAGGCTGAATTTAACGAGAGATCGTTTTATCAAATCTCTAGCATTAAAATAGTTTTAATTAATTTTGTCCTTTAAAATGGAAAAAATTATCTTAAAACTAGACAAGTAGTAGAGAAAATTAATTGTTTAAGTAATTCTATAACAAATGTTATGCGCATTATTTTTTTACATTGTTAATATAAATAATACAGTGATTTTTTTATTCTTTATTTTTAGGTACTACGTTGGCTACAAACTCGCTTCCAGCAATAAATCTTTCGTATTTGAAACCGTAGACATCTCCAAGGAATCTGGCAAAGAGCATCATTTGGACATTTTGAACCTGAAGTAAGTTGTGTTATTTAAAGACAGACATAGAAAATAGTTTATTTACAGGAGTAATATCAAATCAGTTATTCTAAGCCTATCCTAGTTTAGGAATCAAATACAAATAAAACGCCGTAAAACCCATGAAAATCCCTTGAAAAAAACAGATTCATCGGTCCATCATTTTCACTTTTACAAATTGCATAGTTTATTACTATAGCGACCCGCATCTTAGTGAACATTATTTTAAACCAGGAGAAATATGTCTGTTTCTCGATTGTCGCATGCACGCCTGATTTAGATACAAATGTACCCAGGGAAGTACCAAACAAGGCAAAACTGTTGATAATATGTATATCACGGTGTGGTGTATTGTTATAATAATTCAGACCTATTTTAGCCATATATTATTACTATAAAAGTGGGGGCAATGTTACCATTATGACCGAAGGACTTATATCTGGCACTACTGACAGTTTTTACTGAGTCTGCCGTTTGTCTTAAAAGAAAATATAATAATATATTCAAAGTCAAAGGAAAATGTCAAAATTCTTTATTCAAAATTGGATTGGTTTACAATCACTTATTGACGTCAATTGATTCTACTACCTGTTCGGAAAAAAATACCTCGGTCCTGAAAAGAACGGGCCAAAGAACTCAGCGGGAAAACTATTAAGACTTATACATAGCTATTATATTAACTATTATACATAGATTAATGCCTTTGGTTGGTAAGAACTAGAGAAGGCGTACAATATAATTTACTACTATGTTATTGTTGTAATGCGGTATAATTAAAAACTAAACTAGTGGTACATGTTAATAAAACGGTTCTTCTTCGTTGCAGAACTTACACGCAATACGCTATTGTGGTGCAAGTGTTCAACAAGATGGGATCTGGACCCGTGTCTGGCGAAGTTCGAGCTTACACTGCCGAAGGCGCTCCCTCCGCCCCACCACAGGACGTTCTTTGCACCACCCTCACTGCTCAGACAATCCGCGTCTCCTGGGTCTCCCCGCCCCTCGCCGCCGCCAACGGTCTCATTAAAGGTTACAAAGTCATCTACGGCCCCAGCGAGACCTGGTATGGTAAGTAAATCGACAAAATAAAACCAAGACAAAAATGTTATTAAATTTGAGTAACTTTAACTGCACTGACGGCACATTAGTATATCAGTTACCTCATCAACCGCTAGTAAACTGTGTAAAAAATTGTGTGTAATTACAAATAGTTGTTCCGAGACTGCAAATGATTTCCTGTCACACAGGGAAATAGTATCCTTATGACAGGGAGCTATTATAGAACAAGATAAAAAAACATGATTTGTGAGCCAGCAATTCGAACATAAGCTGAGATATTTATTTTCTTTTCACGTTTCATCTGATGAATGAGCTAATCGGAGGCCGATTCACCGAACGATCATATTTGGATTCGTATTTTAGGTAACTTTAGCTCGTCCCATGGCCTCACATCGTAAAGTCGTGGGCATAACTAAATCATCGAAAATTTTCAGATGAGAAGTCGAAAGACACCAAGATCACGGCAAGCAGCGAAACCATTCTCCACGGTCTGAAGAAGTTCACCAACTACTCGATGGAAGTGCTCGCGACCACCAATGGAGGCGACGGCGTACGATCTGCCCCCATCCACTGTCAGACGGAACAAGATGGTAAGGAAAAAAAAGTATAAGCCTATATTTACTTTTTAGGAAGTGGTGCCACTTTTTAAGAGTCACTTGAGAGCCTGCTTGGAGTAGAAGCACTGCATTGTTAGTAAGTCTACCGCCAAGCAGTAATGCGTAAGCAATCCTGTGTTGCAGTTTGAAGGACCATACCTCAGCGTGTTTATTGGGCCTGTGCCCAATAAAGAGGTTTATTGGGCATAGGCCCAATAAAGAGGTTTATTGGGCATAGGCCCAATAAACACGCTTGCCGTCCTATCTATATATCTTGAATCTCTTGATATGTGTAAAAAGTGCAACGCAGGGCTAAACACGATCTTTGTGGCACTGTTGTGTTATGGACAAACCCGTAACTTGCTATCAAACATGACTGGCTCGTCTCGTCATTTTATCTCAAAAAGAAACATCAATGAGATGTGTCGTATAGTTCCCTCCTTTAAGACCCCGTGTGGGAGTCGGCATTACACAGTCATCTAAGATATAACTAAAATGAAATCTAGAAATGGTTTTACGGTGGTAGAGCCAAGCAGGTGCTACTGCTACTGACTGGGCCGGCTCAAACCAGATAAGTACCACGACCTCGTAGAAAATCGACGTAAAGTGGAAGTGCTTTCGCTTCCGCATTTCGTCCGGTGAGTGAGGTGGCCGGTGGCCCATCCCCCTCCCTCCCCTTCTTCCCTCTCTCTCACTCCCCTCCCCTCTTCTGACTCCATTCTCTTTCTCCCGCTCCCCCTGCTCACTCCTTCTCCCAACCTCTTTTAAAAATTCCCCCTCTTAAAAGCTGGCAACGCATTTACAATGTTCTGCAATGTTGTAAACGTCCATGGGCGGCGGTGATCGCTTATCATCAGGTGAGCCGCTTGCTCGTTTGTCAGCCTACTGCATAAAAAAGACTACATTACTTCATGGTAATTATCGTGTTTTATTCTTATTATAGTCCCTGAAGCTCCCCGCGCCGTGAAAGCCCTCGTCATGGGGCCCGACTCCATCTTAGTCTCCTGGAGGCCACCAGCGCAGCCCAACGGTGTCGTCACTCACTACAATGTCTACACGCAAGCACAAAACACCGAACCCCATCCCAATAAGGTAAAGATTACTAAACGTCTCCGATCAATAGGTTATAAAACATTTATATTTCCGTTCTTGAGTGTAAAAATACAATCTACGTATGTACTAACCGATAGGAAGTAGTAGTAGTCTCGCAAAATTAGGCGTGGTAGATGTTTTACTAGTATTCGTTTGTTGAGAACACAATTTCAATGTCGATAGTAATTGCTACTATGAACTGAATCGCTTTCTTTTATATTTGAATTAGAATTTCAGTTTGCGCCGGCGACTTATGGGGCCTTAGTCATTCAGTAGAGCACCACAGGAGCTTTCTTTCTTTTATTTTTTATTTAAAAACGCTGCCCCTATTGTAAAGGTAGGAATATCTCGAGTTAATATGGAGTTTTACACAAACAAACGTCCAAGATCCGGAACACATTTCTGTAGTTCACACGAATATTTGTTCCGATCGTATATCGAACCTATAATCTGCGGCGCCGATGCCTATAGCTTGTCAACTGCGCCAAACTGATTATTAAAGTGCTTATTTTTTCATTATCTTTATAAAGTGTGTTTTTTTTTTTTAAATAAAAAAAATTATAAATTCACTGGCTATTTTTTTAACATTTCGTATTAAATTTTAATGTAAGTCAATGTTCAAAGTCTAACAACAATGAGATTTCTATGTGATCAATCATTATAAAACATTGACAATAAAAAAAAATCATCAATAACGCTTGACAATTGCTTACTAACCAAACGTATAGAAATTAAAAGAATCGATTTTTGGAGTAGATTCATAAAAGTAATAAAACGATATATATAATAGAAGTAATAAAACGTTTAATATAAACAATTTTAATTTAAAAAAAAAATAGGCAATGTAAGAGGTAAATGTAATCTTTTTTCTGTTAGGTACCCGCATCCCAGACCAGCTACTCTGCTACTGAACTGAAACCAGGCCGTTACGACTTCTGGGTCACCGCTTCCACCATCATCGGCGAAGGACAACCCTCGGCCACAGCCTCCTGCAGCCCTAATGACAAAGGTCGGCAGACTTACTAATCTTCATTTGACACAAGACATTTTCTGACAGGAAAGATGTATTTTGAAAAAAAAACGAGCTTATCTTGTGAATAATATGTTTTATAACGAGAATTAAAACACTTTTCCAGATAGGTTATATTTTGCATAAATACACTCCTATGACACATAATGGATTTTTCTACACTTTTCTGATATTTTTGGTAAATGAGATGTACGCTTTAATGCAAATTGTGCATTTAATATGAAAGTTATCTATTTATTTGATTAAACTTGTAATAATGATCAGGTTGTCATTCAACAATAGTTTTATGTATTAACTATTGTTTTCATTTTATTCATTTAAAACAATCCTTAACATGTGTGTTATAATTTTGATTGAAACAGTTACAAATCGTGCTTTCCATAGTACGTATTTTTTTCCTTAGGGGTATAGTGAAAGTGAGATGCACTTCGATATTTTAGTGAGTGACGAAATTTTCATTTGCAGTTCCCGCTAAGATTGCCTCTTTCGACGAATCCTTTACCGCTACCTACAAGGAGGATGTTAAACTGCCCTGCCTTGCTGTCGGCGTGCCCTCGCCTAACATTGTGTGGAAGGTATGAGCAACTTCCTACTAGAACTTTATCTAATATCGATCTAAAAATATTTTTCTTTAACAGCAACGCAAGGAGTCTCTAGGTGGCAGGACTCATTTGCAGAGTATGCTTGGGACGAACATTATAGACATAAACAAAAATATCGTAAATACCATTTGTTCACAGTATAAATCATTACCCAAACATTTCATGAAACTTTATATTAAAAACGGATTTTTTTAATATTTGTGTGATAGAACTGACTAGTTTGATGTCATGTGGTGAGCGACCCTATGCCACTTAAGATTTAGAAGTACTAAAAATGTTTCAACAAACATTGTCCTTTAATTCGTAATATAGTAAGTACCTTGCATGAAATTTTTGCAATAGAGAGCAATTTGTTTATTGAGATAAATAAAGATTCATTACTATTAATATTTATAACAAAACTGGTAAATGATCGCTTGACATTTATTTAGGAGAAGCACGTTCATTAGCTCTCTTCAAAAATGATTCTTTTATAGGTCAAGGGACACCCGCTGGAAGCTTCGGAACGCGTTCGTCAGTTGCCCGAGGGCTCGCTGCAGATCGCCGGTGTGGCCCGTGAGGACGCCGGAGAATACTCTTGCCACGTGGACAACCAATTTGGCACCGACACCGTCACCCACACGCTCTCCGTTCTGGGTGAGTAACGCCACAAAGTTAGACTAACTAGTAGGACTCTCTTACAGAGGCCGTCTTTTGTTTCAGCATTGCCAAGCGGTGATGTGTTAGCATTATGTTCCGGTTTGTAGGGCAATATAGCCCGCATAATTACTCGGAATAGTGATAAAACATGAGGACTCTGAGAGTTCTCTAAAGCGCTGTGTTTTTATGAACAGGCCTAATGGTGCGGCTCGCTCACCATTAGGCACACCACTCGCCCGTCTGACCTCACGTTCGAACGAGACAATTTTAAATTGCTTTAAGCTATTTGAACGTCACATCATATTGAACCGAACGACTAGTCCTAATTAATATCAAAGTTAATCTAATCTAATAAAAAAACCTTCTTGGATACACAATAATAAAAAGTTAACGACTGTGCTTGGAATTATAAAATGTTAAATTTAAATAGAGGTTTTTATCAGCTTATCCTCTTATCTTACATTTTTAAATCATTATTTTCAATTGTTACTTTAAAAAATAACATTAAAGTAACCAAAGAACTACTATTTTAAAGGTTGTCTACTTGTAACCCTATTTGTGGAGACGATTTCCATAGACAACTACTTTTTTGTTCAAAAGTTTGCTATTAAAAAGTAAGAAAGTAGTAAGTACATAAATTTAAATAATAAAAAAACTATCTAATGTATAAGTAATAAAACCCTTCTTTTGTTCGCAGCCCCGCCATTCCCCCCTCAACTGAGCATCGCATCATCTTCCGTATCATCCTTAACCCTGAGACTGAAACCATCGCTCGAAGCCGAACAATCCCCCGCCGCTGGCTACACCATCCATTACAAACAAGAGTTCGGCGATTGGGAGACAGTGCAGGTAAGATTGACATCTACGTGCTGTTCTTTATACTACGTGTTTATAAGAAACTGAAAGACTATATTACGAGACTTAAATGTTATTGTAATAGATTTAATTGTATTTTATAGAATATATAATTACTTTAATAATTATTTTCAAGTATTTTGGTTTTCACTAGAAATAAATTTTCAATTTCGTACTTGCACGCAAAAACGCTCACTTAAAAATGAAAAAAAGACTAATAATAAGGTTAAATTTAAAAAGTGAATATTATTAAAATGTTTCTATACTTAAGTAATAATAACTTTTTAACAGATTCCTAGCAACACCGACACATACACATTGGAAAACTTGTTCTGCGGATCCAGATATCAGCTCTACGTTACGGCTTACAACGGGTAATTTTTATTGCGTTTTTATTCAGATAATTGCTAAATAATGTAAATCAAGTTAAAATTAACTTTTTAATATAGTAAGTATTTGTTAGGATAGAAGAAGGACAGTAATCTGAGAAGCTTACTAATAATAATAACAATAAAAAAGTCCTCCCGACCGATTCCGGTCACGGCAGCCGATTTAAAAGATATCAGCCAAGTGCGCAGCCATTATAGTGCTCAAGCGTTTGCGCAGACACACATTTTTCCTTTACCGTCTTAGCCTAATGGGACGGATAACCGACACGACCGGAGAGAGATAAGGCGCAGAGACGGTGACATTAAACCGACCTTTTAATAACGACTTCTCCAAACCACCGCTAGATGGCGTCGACAAGGAGCCAGGACCGACTTTTTACATGCCCATCCGACGCACGCATCATCTTACTTTTCATGCAATCGGGTGATCAGCCCGTAATGGCTTAATCGAACTAAGAACCAACAGCACAAAGTCATTGCGCTCCGCGGGATTCGAACCCACGACCTCCAACCACGGGGCTATACTACTAGGCTATAGAGGCAGTTAGTATAAGCCAAAAGCAAGACGTCAAACTATAGATTCAAGATCTTACCGCAAGTTTATATAAGGTGCCAGTTATATATTACGCACTGAAGCGACGGTGCCCTGAAAAACAATACCGAGTCAAATGTCAAATCACTTAATATAATGGACGCGATGGTACGGCGCGTGTACAATGGGCGGGATATAATGGAGCGATATTGATTTTGACTGTCCAGGCCGCGAACCTCGTTCTCTAATGGATGGGATAATGGCCGCTTTTGTGCGGGATTGTCTTCAAATGCTCACAGGTTTACTGTTTACGAGCCTGTCAGTATGACAGCATATAAGATGTCAACTTTGCCGCCAATTCACAAAAGATCAATGTCTGAAGTTATTTTTCTCAGGTAGTTATATTAATAACCGGTTTTCTTTTCGCGCCTTTGACTTTGATTTCTTTTATTATCAAGGTAACGATTAGGAAAATCCTTTTGTGTTTTTTCTTGCATCTGATTAACTCATTATGTAACTTAAAGAAGCACGCAACAAAGTTATCGTAAGCTATTTAAATATGTATTAGACAAATATAATATACTTAATTCTGAAGCGCACACGAAACTAAAAAAAATGATTTGTTAGCACTTATTGACTATGTAAATGAGGCAACGAAAGTGGAACTAACGTCGAGAAAGTAAATAACATGCAAACTGATAAATTCTAGATAGTAAATATCATATATGAACTTGAAATTAACTCAAATTGGCAAAATACATTTAGAGTAACTAAAAAAAACTTATAATACGCGGTTGGTTGTTGACTTATTGTTTAAAGGTGAATTGGTCATTCACCTTTAAACAATAAGTCAAGGTCATAGCCAAAGCGTTGATAATTACAGCTTATAGCATCATCACCTTTTACGACAAAATCCCTTTAGTCTTAAAGTCAATATCTATCCTACACATGTCGCTACCTTCGTCGCTTACTATTTTACCATTCAGACTATACTGATCTGGAACTCTACCTGAAATATACGTAGAACATCCAACAGATTTCGAATACTTAATACGTAATCATTACTTGGGAAAACTAGTGAAGTGGGGCTTAATGTTCTGTCGGTAACATTTATATGTAGATGTTTGTATGCGTATGATGGAATCTGTATATACTCATATCTATATATTACTTTTAATATATTTAATACTTTATATTCATTTTAAAACTCACATTAAACTCATTGCAATACAACTTGGGAGAAGTCTTGGGTTGATAAGTAGGGAATGGCCAATGGCGTTAAGTCCGCCATTTTGAATTCCTTTGTAAGGTACACTTACTTTGTTATTTTAAATAAGCCCGCTCATATTTTGATAACCAACAGTTACTAGGTGATTTAATAGTTGCAAGACTACAAAAAATATATGTCGAAGACGCCACCGCGAGACATCTGCAATTTAACGCTTGCAAATTAAGTAATTACCGCCTATTATTGTGAATACAATGAACCGCTTATACGAAGATAATTTTTCTTGGACTTAGTCATCCAATTAAATCTGAAAACAAAAGCTTATAATGGGTAAGAATCTAGTTTCGCTTAAGGCTAGAGTATCTGTCAGTGTGGAAGCCTTAGAAATTTCGGGAGACTGTTATTGATTTAAAAGTTCGAGATTAGTGGACTAATAAATTAGCTTCAGGTACTTAGAATTATATAGATTTAGTATTTTTAAATGATCCTGCTAAAAGTATTTAAATTAATATTAGTTCTCCTAGTTGGTGTTTTATTTATTTTGATTTTTATAATACTTATTATCATATTTACAAATATAATAAAAATACAGATAAAAAAGAATTAACGATGTAATCAGTTATTGTTAAAATTTACTAACACTCATCTAATGGTCGAAATCGACCTCGGAGATTACCTTCACAGTATAACCTATTTATATGTAGAGATATTTGTAATTTGAAAAAGCACGTAGTTGAGTTTAATAGTGTAAACGTAAACAATTAACGTATTCCCTTATCTAATTTAATTTATGTTTCAATTAATAACCTATAAACAATATAGATTTCCACCACATCCTACGTGAACGCAGGCTGTAAAAGAGATATATTGTTTTGTCTTCACATATTAAAGTATAGATAATATTAATTAGTGTAGGTCTCTTAAAAAGGAAAAAGAATTGCTAATTACATATATGCAATTACAAACGAGTTTATCATACTTATCTCGTACACACTAATAATATTTTCACAGACAAATATCACGCTAGCATTTACACTGAGAGCGGTACTGGAAATGTTACTTTATCTCTCTTTTCTTTTTACCTAAAGCTTTATTTCGAGGTACGTGAATTCACCGCCATCGATCTTCATAAAAGAGGGGACGCCGTCTCGTCGCCACATTGGACATTCTCCACGCATTGCTCTAAATAAAGTGGTCCTTTAATACATATTAGATGCCTCGCCGACCTGAATCCGAATCGGTGCTATTGGAAATGTGTGTTTTATCAGTTATTTATTTATGTCCCGACGTTATATATTTGTATGTGCCCTAGTTTATCATTCTGCCTATTTATGATTGGGTAATTCGGTTTTCGCAACCTCCCGGGATGTGTTATTCGTTATTCTGAGAGATTCCTTCGTTGACATGTTTGGAACATCCATTCCGTTTTGTATATTATAATGTAAACATATACATACAAGTTCCCGTCGGCAGTTTTGCTCGAGGGCATTTTGTTTTGTAGCCCTTTTTACTTTTTTTTTATGTCTACTTGTCTAGACCAATAATTAGCCTGCCGTACTCTCCATTGAAAAAAGTTTAACTGAGAATAATGTTATATAGATATCGTTTTCGTTGCTGCATAGAAAATAGAAAAAAAAGTTTACACTAACACTAATATAATGTTAATGATGACATTATTAATATAATTCCTGTAAAGGTTGATATTACCAAGAATATTTGAATTTGTTAAGATATTTGATTGATTGATTTGATACTGTTCGTACGGCTAAGCAGAGATCAAAAGTTTTGACTCGCTCTTGCAATCCTAAATGGTATAGGGAGATAGAAATACTACTTCCGTTTCACCAAGTTCATTTCAAATACGACGTTTGGTAACCTTATCACATTAAACCGGTGTAATAAAGAAGCAAATGTAAGTCAGTTCAAAAAGACAGAATGTCAAATACAAACTTAAAAATATACATACACCAAAGTGCTATAAAAAGTAATAAAGCGACCCCGAAAAGACTCATAACATACGTTTATATTACGTGGTATACGTAATATGTGTCAGATTTTAATAACCAGTATATTAAGGTCTTTACAAACCTCTATCCGATTTTGGTATGTGGTGATATTGTGATAATAGTAATATTTTTTTCTGGAGTAGGAATGTGCGGCTCACCAGATGGTAAGCGATTGCCGCCGTCCATGGACATTTGCAACAATACTGTGCTTGCAAATACGGTGCTAGCCTTTAAGGGGGGAATTTTTGATAGCGGAAAGTTGAGGAAGAGTAAGAGGGAAGGAGGGGACAGGGAGCGGAAAGGAGGAGGAAGGAAGGGAGGGGATTGAAGGCAGAGAAACGGGAGTGGAGAGGAAGGAAGGGAAGTAAGAGAGGTAGGAAGGGGAGGGATAGGATAATAATAATAAACCAGTTAACAAACTTAGCAATTAGACAATAGCCTTATTACACAAAATAACAATTAATATCTTCTGCGACAAAAGAGAAAGAGATTCTGATGCTTAAACTATAATGAAGGAGTGAAGGCTTAACTTAAACTGTATAATCTTTTAGGAATCTAATATAATCGAAACATGCTCTTTGGTGGATAAATCAAGAACTTCTTAACTAATTACAAAAATGAATCAATTATTATGTTTGAAAAGCAGCTATTATCGAGGAAAGTTGAAATATTTGAGTAGCAGATAATGAAAAATAATAAATAATTTGTCGATTGGAGAAAGCACATTTTAAAACCCTGTAAGACCATAAGAGGGAGTATTGATACTTTTTAAATTTATTTTTAATAGAATATACTTCAATAAAAAGCAAATATTTTTTATATGTTAGCTATTATATATTATCTGTGAAACAATGCTGTTTTTTTTCAATAATAAACTGTAATAAACATTAAAATAAAACGATCAATTTTATTCTGTCTTGTTAACGTTAATCCCAAACGGCTTTCAATTACCGACGTCGTGCACAACCTCAATCTGGACTGTTGGCCTTATTTGGCGTCTCTCTAGCAATAAATCTGGCAAACCCATTGCGCGAATCAACACCGAACTTTCATATTCACCTGTTTCGCCTCAGATTGAATTATTTATTAAGACTGGACTTTAGAAAACATCTCGTGTTGCCCGTGAAATGTTTTCCTCGCATTTCTCTTATACCTACGGCCTAAGAATGCTTTATTTCTCAAAAAACATACTTCGCTTACAGAGAAATCTCACAAGTACATTAAATGGTTCATCTAATTATTAACACTCGCCTCCACGCAGGCAGAGATAGGTGTCAAACAAGAAATAGGAAAATATTGAAAGTAGACAACAGAAAAAGATGTATACAATTGGTCAGAGATTGTGAAATTTACATAAATACAAATTGGTCACTAAAAATGCGGTTTCTTAAAAGTTTTTTGAAAATATTTAACGACTTTGCCCCTTTGACACTTTCAGGTAATTTGTTAAATACAAAGTAGATTTGTAACGTTTTTAATCCATAAACAATTTTTGCTCCTATTACTATAAATTCTTCAGGGAAATTGCATTAAGTAAATTTATTTACTACTACATTCTCCATTTCACCGATATTATAAATATTTTTAGTCATTCGTAAGATAACAGTTTCGGTGGCTTTCACCAAGATTCGGTAAAAGTTATTCTGGCCAAATACTAGCCAGATGTAATCCCATAAATACGCCATACGAACGCCATTGCTGAAGATTCCTAATTCAAATTTTGTGAACACGTCTTTATGTATCTTTTTTAAAATTTTGTTTTTTAATAATTCGCACACCGACATATTTGAATTTCGTACATTGTCAGCCTCAAAGTGTGTTTACTTTTTTCAAGGCGCTTCTAAAAATACGGCATTTCGCCGCCGCGCGAAGTATTAAAGCACTTAGTCATCTGTCACTGCGGGAGGAGAGCCTAATTGCAACATTGCGTAAACACCGCGTGTTAGAAAGAGACAAAAGGCGTCGTTCATTCGGCCAAGGTCACCAGCCTTGGTGCGCGGCGCCGAAGTTACGATCCGGCTCCTTTTTGGACTTGTTTTGTCGTTTCAATGCATTTATATCAAGCATGTGGTTACGTGCGTTCAAGGTTTCGTTCGCGAATAATATATTTTGCCAAATATTCTGTTTATTAACTATGTATTTAAACAGCTAACATTTAAGTAATCATCGAAAACGTAAATCGTGAACCCAAAAAATGCGCGCGAAAGTTGCTATGCGTTCGCGCCATTAAAGTGACATATAATATTTTCCATATATAAAAAAAAACGTGTAATATAAGATAAATAATAATTGTTTTTATGTAATAATAATAATTAACTGGTTTTTAAAATTATACAATAATTAAATAACTCTTATAAGCATATATATAATTAAGCCTAGGTGGCCTAAAATATATTTTAACGTTGACAGACCAAACCAAAAGAGATGGCTCGTATCAATACATATATTAGAATTTCATTATTTGATAAAACAATGTATCTTGAAGACGTGTTATTTCGTTTATTTTTTTATGTATTTGGCTGACAAACGAGCAAGCGGCTCACCTGATGGTAAGCGATCACCGCCACCCATGGACATTTGCAAGAGAACTTGCAAATGCATTGCCGGTCTTTAAGGAGGGAAATTTTGAAAGAGGGAGGGAGAAGTGAGAGAGGAAGGGAGACGAAACGCGGAAGCGAAACACTTCCACTTCACGCCGATTTTCTGTGAGGTCGTGGTACTAATCCGGTTCGAGCCGGCCCATTCAGCAGCGG